>JANHFL010004961.1:293578-343473 GCA_032468155.1 Oxyrhabdium leporinum
CTAACTGTCAGGAAATTTCTCCTTAGTTCTAGGTTGCTTCTCTCCTTGATTACTTTCCATCCATTGCTTCTTGTCCTACCCTCAGGTGCTTTGGAGAATAGCTTGACAATGGAGGAAGCCAGATTGACTTAACGACCATGTACGATTCATTTAACAACTGCCACGATTCGCTTAACCACTGTGACAAAAAATAAAATTGGGCACAGCTTTAGTTAACAACTGCCTTGCTTAGCAACAGGAATTCTGGTCCCAATTATGGTTATAAGTTGAGACTACCTGTAAAAAGTTAATGGTGTTTTGTATTCTGCTATCTAGTAATCATTGCATATCTAGTAGTAGGATTGTTGCAGTTAGCTTGGTATTTAATCATCATCTCTCCAAGGAAATAATAATAATAATTTTACATGATGAGGAAAGAGTAGTTGGCATGGCAGGAACAACAATGATGTGTGTGCAAACTGATGGTTTTCATCAGTTTGGGAACATAAAACTTCTCCAGCAGAGTAGGAGAGTGAAACGTTCTTATCTCATTTTACATTCTGACTCCCCCGTGGAGTCATTTAATTTGCTTCTCAGAGGAAAGGCAAGACCGTTAAAGAACAGGGGAGGGGAGTGAGAAAAACCTAATATAAATACGAGTATCCCTTTCTAACCCTTTTGAATCTCATTGTGAAAGTGATGAAAAGAGATTGCTTGGAAAGGCCCATGGTTTTTTAAATATTTCAAACCGTCGCAGTAAAGAAAATATTGATACATAGCTCACCAAAACTGTGAACTACCTTTTACTCTGCGCTACATGCCCTCGTGGTTCTATTTTGTGATTCGGTGTTTGTGTGTGTATTGCGAGTTTTTGTGAGAGTGAGAGAAAGAGAGAGACTGACTGCTGTGTTTACTCAGCCTTGAAATGTGGAGATGTATAATTAACGGAGGGGGGGGGCATTTGAGAAGTAATTACTGTTACTATCCCCTCCAGGGCAATGTACACGCCCAATAAAATCACTTTGCTCACAGAATTATCTGTCACCTAGCAGATGGTGAAAGTGTGTATTTATAAACTGCTAAATGGATGCACTACAAACTAGTTCATTTGATGAAATCAGTATGAATTTTATTTTAAAATATATACCTAGTTTATATGTACCTTGGGTATTCGTGGATTGGCTGCAGTAAGCAAAGCAAAGTAATGATTTTCGTTATCTTATTTTGAAGAAGCTCTAAATTCTACACAGTGGTAAACAGAAAAATAGAGTTGGAAGGGACACTGGAGGTTTTCTAGTCCAACCTCCTGCTCAAGTATACTATTTCAGATAAAAGATTGTCCAGTGTCTTCTTAAATGCCTCCAGTGATGGAGCACCCACAAGTTCTGAAGGAAAGCTGTTCCACTGGTAAAAAGTTCTAACTGTTAGGAAATTTCTCCTTAGTTCTAGGTTGCTTCTCTCTTTGGTTAGTTTCCATTCATTGTTTCTCATCTTGCCTTTTGGTGTTTTGGAAAATAGTTTGACCTCCCTCATTTTGTAGGGACCCTCCAAATATTAGAACACTGCTATCATGTCTCCCCTAGTCATTCTTTTCATTAGACTGGACATATCCAATTCCTATAACCATTCTTCATACGTTTTAGGCTGTTGCCCCCTAATCCAGAGTCTCAACATCCTTTTTATATTGGAGTGACCAGAAATGTATGCAGTACCCCAAGTGTGGACTTTCTACCGCTTTGTAAAGCGGTATTAGAACTTCATGTGATCTTGAGTCTATCCCTCTGTTAATGCAGCCCAGGATTGCATTGGCATTTTTGGGTGCTGCCACGCGCTGTTGACTCATATTTAAGTGATTGTCCACTAGGACTCCAAGATCCGTCTTACAATTATTGGCATTAAGTCACGTTTCACCTAGCCTGTACCTATACAGTTGGTTTTTCTTGCCTAAGTGTAAAACTTACTTTTATCTATGTGAATTTCATTTTGTTAGATAGGGCCTAGTGTTCAAATCTGTCAAGATCTTTTTGGATCTTGAGCTTGTCTTCTAGAGTGTTTATAATTATAAAAACTATAATGGTTTTGGAAGAAATGTCCATCTGGGTTCAGTTCCAAGTGGGGAGAAAGACACTGGAAACATGGAGGCTGCTTAATGGTGAACAGGACTACATGGGTTTGAAGTCCTGGGTAGCTGATTACATGGAGTGGAGAGTGAGTGTTATTTATGCCCTCTCTTGGGCTTTGACCTTGAGCTTCCTGTTCCAGTGGCAAGGGCATGTATCCCATTGTTGCAGACTCCTATGTGAAATCATGTTTGTCTGAATCGAGTTTGGTTAAACCTTGCTGGGTGATGTAATAAAGGGGCTTTATTGTGCCATGTGGTGAGCTAGATAATCCTATTATGTCCTGGAGGGTCATGTCTTAATCCCATCACCCTGGAGCTGAGGTCTCATGTTTTGTAGATAGGCTGGCCCAGTCTTAATGTGCACCAAATACCTGCTGGGGGCAGGTAGCTGCTTTTTGTCTTTAAAAACCTTTTCTCCTTTTCTCATCCAGGGAAATACAATATTCTATCTTTTTAATATTTCCTAAAATACTTCATTCTTCTAGGAGGGGTGGGTACTAACTTTCTTCAATGGTAAAGATGCAGAACAGATTTTCCTGTGTTGAATTTGTACAGATTTTTTTCTCTCCTCAATACTTTGTTTATATAGCACAGTTGATTCATCTTTTTGCTTATTATTCTGAAGGTATTTCTATAGAATTGTGATTCCATTCTGTGTGATGAATTTAGTGCAACTTAGTTTTCAGTCATTATGGTAAGTCTCAGTGGTATTTCTGTGAACTCAGCCATTGGCACTTGGAAATCATGGTTTAGAGCTTAGCGTTTTATGGGAACCAGGCCACTGTGATTGTTCAACAAACTACAATTATAGCAGTCCAATTAATTATATCCCCCACATTTTTTGCAGTTTTATTTTTCTCAATTTGTATCACCATGAGATTGATCTAACTTGGCCTAACCTTAGTTTGCATCTCATTAAGCCTCATTTGATACTTGGAAAGTATCTGTTATTGGGATGATGCTATTTTGGGAAGTGAGGTCTTAATGAAGCCAGGCTGTGTTTTGGAAAGCATAAATTGCAGGAGAGGTTTCTATTGTATTTGCTGATTTAGCCCGTCACTTTTATTTTAGTGCTACGGTATCTGCCTACTCATGTCACCCTTGTAATTATAGTCTCAAAAATTAGTGTTAACTTTGTCCTCGGTGCTGCTGATTTTTTTTTTATCATGGTTTTGCTGTTTTGTTGAAGGAATAGTTGTGAATACAAAGAAATCTTGCATCCTATAATTACACTTTCATTGTCTTTCATGGTAGTTTGTCTTTTTTAAAAAAAAAAACACTGCATATGTTCTTCATTTCCTGTCATTTATTAATTACACTAAAAATCATAGCAGTTTTTAAAAGTCGGAAATGGGACAAAATAGCAAAAAATATTCACTGTTACTTGTTCGTGCCTTTCTGTACCACATTTTGCTTTAGCATGTTGACCAGACAAAAAGACTGGTTTCAGGATTTAAAATCATTTGCTATATCAACCTCAGAAACTCAGGAACAGCATCTGTGATTATGTTGGTGACTTTTAGGCTCTATTCCAGTGGTGGGTTGCAACTGATTTCACAACCGGTTCGGTGAGTGTGCGCTTTGCGCGTGTGGAGTATTAAAAAAAACAGCTTAAAAACTTACCTTCTATGTTACTTCTGGTGAGTAAAACAGCTGAAGCACGGCAATCCACTGTGCCGTGCGAATCAGCTGAGCTGATATAGGACAGGAAAGGGCAGGGGTTGGTGGGCGGGGCCAACTGCTCGCCAGAGATACCGGTTCGCTAGAACCAGTCCGAACCAGCTGAATACCACCTCTGCTCTATTCCCATTGCTAGATCTAATGCAATTATTTTAGAGACTGCAAATATTTCAAACATGATTCAGGTCTTTGTGCAAGTATAATGCCTTTTGTTCCAATAACACAAGCCTGCAAAAAAGTTGTGGCTCCTTTAAGAGTCATATTAACTTTAATGTGTCTACTCTTCATGGATCAATATATTTTTAGACTCTTGCAAAAACCTGAAAAAACACACCTAAGTTTTAAGGAATAGCAGTGAAATGTTGTATTTTTACTGTGCAAGTTTCCAATAATTTCTTCTGAATCATTTTTGAGACATGCTTAGCCATATTGATTTCATCATTTTAAAAAATCCTAGGAAATCAGAATAGGGCCCAAAATTCGAAGCTTACATCTTGCATTAACATACCAATACAGTCCTCGACTTACGACCACAATTGAGCCCAACATTTGTTTTGTTAAGTGAGACATTTGTTAAATGAATTTTGCCCCATTTTATGACCTTTCTTGCCAGAGTTGTTAAGTGAATCACTTTAATTGATAAATTAGTAACCCAGTTGTTAAGTGAATCTGGCTTTCCCATTGAATTTGCTCGTCAGAAGGTCGCAAAAGGTGATCATATGACCCTGGGACACAGCAACGGTCATAAATATAAACCAGTTGCCAAGCATCTGAATTTTGATCATGTGATCATGGGGATGCTGCAAAGGTTGTAACTTTGAAAAATGCCCATAAGTCACATTTTAACTACTGTTGTAACTTTGGACAGTCACTAAACGAACTGTTATAAGTCAATGACTACCTGCACAAGCACACACCCCTTATAACCTGTTTGTTTTTTTTATTATAGACTCTAGCTGCACAAAGATTATTCAATCTGTTTTAAATTGTAGTTCTCAAACCATAGTGACTGGGTTTACCCCAAATGCTAACCTAAAAGCTAAGCTATGGTATTTGGGCTATGGTTTGTCCTTAAACATAGATTATTTTTAAAAATTGTTCTAATTAAGTGTATACTACCCAGCATCATTCTACAATCAGGTAGCCTCTAACTTTTAGTACCAGTAATTAGAGCAATAGCCTTTAGACATTTATACTGCTTCATAGTGCTTTACAGCCCTAAGTGGTTTATAGTCAGCGTATTTTCCCCAACAATCTAGGTCCTCATTTTACCGACCGTGGAAGAATGGAAGGCTGAGTCAATCTTGAGCCAGTCAGGATCAAACTCTAGGCTGTGGGCAGAGTTAGCGTGCAATACTGCATTCCAACCACTGCACCACCATGGCTCTTTATTATGACACAAGAAGAACAAATAACAGATATCTTTGCTTATCATAATGTGTAAACTCTACTACTTAGATAGTTTTCAAACTACCTGATTAATTATCCAAATGAATCAATTCATATTTTGAGTTCTTGGAAGTGAATGTCTGGAATGAAGCCCATTTTTGTTATATGAACCTCCATACAATATATCAATTCAGTTTCTCCAATAATTTCTGTCTATGAAAGCATTTGGAGAAAGAAGCAACATTCAGTTTAAGTGGAGGTCTTTCAATGACTCCCTTGTAGCAAGATTTAATGAAAGTATTCATATTGAAATCAAATAACCAAATATTGCTTCCAAGGTTAATTTCCCATAAAATGAAAGGAGCATTAATCCAAACTTTGTATAAGTAGTCGTTGACATATGACCACAACGGAGCCCAAAATTTCTGTTGCTAAGCAAGACAGTTGTCAAGTGAATTTTCCCCCATTTTACGATGTTTCTTTCCACAGGTACCAAGTGAATCACTCCAGTTGTTAATAGCAAGGCTGTTAAGTGAATCTGGGTTCCCCACTGTCTTTGCTTGTTAGAAGATCGCAAAAGGGGATCACATGACCCTGGGACACTGCAACCATCATAAATATAAGTTGCTACATGGCTAAATTTTAATCACAGGACCACAGGGATGCTGCAATGGTTATAAGTGTGAAAAGCGGGCATAAGTCACTTGTTTCAGTGCCGTTGTAACTTTGAATGGTCAGTAATTGAACTGTTGCAAGTCAAGGGCTACCTGTATACAGATGACCATCACATGAGGTGATTGGAGCTGGATTGTAGAGGGCTAGGTTATGTGACTTAAGGTCAATTTGTTGATATTTCAGATGTACATCACTAGCACAATCAAGACAAAGAGCAGTCGGCTTGCCAAGCCAGTGTTGTGTCTGGGGACACTTTGTGCTGCCTTCCTTACAGGACTCAACCGAGTTTCTGAGTATCGAAACCACTGTTCAGATGTCATTGCAGGCTTCATCTTGGGAAGCACAGTAGCACTCTTCCTGGTAGGTGGATAAACTTTGACTATCTTTTTCATAGGGAGAATTCCCCTGCTATTATCCAAACTGGGCCAGCTTGTCCATACAAGGCTGAAGGAAACAGAAAAGTCTTTTTCCACATCAATTTGCATCCAGAGAGCAAAGGACTACTTCCTGCTTCCATTATTTGTACAGAAATTGAACAGACTTTTATAACTACCGTGATTGGTCAGTGGTTCTTTGGCCTCAGCTATACTTGTGGCAAACTCTGCTTCCCAACATCTCTGGTTTACTTCTTACCACAGCATCTGTCCCATGAAATAGCTGCTTCTTTCTCATCTCAGTCAGAAGTTTGTGCACTGTTATCTAAAGCGCTGATTGGGAACTATGTGGCAGGATCATGGATTACGGTAACATAAAATTGCTTTGAAAAGTTTTAGCCCATGCTTTAGAAAGAGTGTTACTGATCCTGAGGGTCAGTAAACCCCTTTGCTAGATGTTGCTCAGCATGAGCCAAAATTATGCAACACACATGGAATGCTTTTTAGAGTACACCAGAGCTTTTAATTGGATGCAAAGTATGAACGAGATAAAATTGGTAGTTTATGTCAATCTAAAAGAATGTCATTCAGTGCTAGAAAGTAAGTCCATGCCACAGAACGCATGCAAATATCTTCTGGGTTTTAGTAATTATGATTGCTTCAGGAATCTTCTTTTCTCTTTCTGATCCCCAAGGGCATCTGTGTAGTTCATAATTTCAAGGGAGCACATGGGACACCTTCAAAATCAAAACTGGATGAACAGCGAGGCATGCCCTTGATGGCATTTCCACGAGTGGAAAGTCCTTTGGAGACATTGAGTGCCCAGGTACTGTTTAACCTTCTGTTTATCCATTTCTCTTTTTTATTAACTCTTTTTCAATAGTTCAGCTCTTTATATTACAAATAACTATGGTAGTCAATTTTCTTTTATGTTTTTAGCATGATAAATAAAAAAGACAACTATTTAGAAGCACCATTATTTAATTAAATCAGTCCTTCAATCCTGCATTTTTATATTCTATCCTTTTTATCCATTCTGGATTAAAGGTAATCATTTAACTGGGACAATCTGCTCAGTAACAAATATCCTCCCAAGTACTCACTCTTAGCAATTATATTTGAGCCTCTGAGCTACTTCAGATATTACGTCCTGTACAAGTGTTTTTAAAGCAGGATGGGGAACTGTATTGTAATCCAGTTCCCAGTAACTCCAACTAACAGGGTAGAGCCTCATTAAATATGCTAATTGGGGATGGAAACTCTTGCATTAAGTGACATGGTTGTAAGTTGAAAAAAGCCACAGGACTGTGCTGCTTAGTGACAGCACTTCTGGCAATCCCAGTTGTCATTATTAAGCAAGGACTGTATGGGTCATCAAGCAAAGCAACATGCTTTATTGGAGAGCTGCGCGGCGTGATCCCAGAAGCAGCTGCCATTTTCCAAATAGCCTTATTGAATTGTGGGCTCTCAGAAAATGGCGGCTGCTTCTGGAATCACACCGCACAGCCCAACAACAAAGCGGCTTCCTTTACTTCCCTAAGCCAAGCTCTGGAGCTCTTGGAAAGGTAAGTGCGCAATGGGCGATGCAGGTGAGAACGAGGGTGTGGAGGCCGGTGGGATGGAAAGTAGGCCCAAGGCAGTGTGGGAGGAGGCAAGGAAGCAGAGCATGGGATGCCTTGGGATGGGGAAAACCTGCAGTAGGGCCTGCACGAGGCATCCCAGTACCTCTCCCTGGGGCCCCTGAATGTGCTCTGCTTAACAACCCGCACGTTTATTTAATGACAGCATCGAGAAGACCAGGGATGGGGACCATGAGGCAATCACATGAATGCTTCACTTAATGGCTGCCATGACGTCTGACTGTAATGGGCAGGACTACTTGTATATCCTTGAATTATTATTTTTTTTCAGCCTTATTGCTTCCAACCTAACAGAATGTTGGAAATAAATAAGGGGATCAGATCAATGTCTCTTCACCTGTCCACCAGCAGGATAACGCTCCAAAAATGAACAAAATGGAATTATGTTTGGTATTTGGAGGGGAAAGAGAACAGAAACAGTTTGAAACAGGAGAAAAATTCTCCACCCCCAACCCCACCCCCAAAAGAAAGCCTGATAAATTGTTATGAAACAGGCAGTTAGGCAAGTGTCTCAAAAAATTAATGGATCCTCCATTAAATCCTCCTTCCTTTTTCCTCCTGGTCATGTGTCTTAGGATAGAAATGTTTTGAATGGGTTAAAAACAACTCCAGACACCATACTCTGTGCTTTCCCTATCTTATTTCTTATTTGTCCTATGATCAACAGTTGGGACTGTATCACGGCATATTAAAGCATATTCTGTGTCTTCTCTCTTTTTCTTCTGCAGAATCATTCTGCCTCTATGACCGAAGTAACCTGATCTGAACAACATCAAGAGATTTTTTTTATTGCCCTCTGCTACAGTACTCCCACAAGAATACACAGTTATACTAATTGTCAAACTGTGATGACCAGTATTATGTTATGTCTAGTTAGGAACTAACGTTTTGTACATTTTTGTATGAGGAAGTGATATAGCTTGCCCTGGAATTCCCACCCACTTTTTTTTTTCTTGTTGTCAGCTTTAATATATTTATGGCCAGAATTTAAGACAAATGGAAAAAAGAAAAAAGAAACAAGACAAAAAATATGAACTCTTTTTTGATTAGTGTGTTCTGAGACACTACACCTTTGGGAATCGTTGATGTTTTGTGATATTTGTACACACAAACTTTTTTTGTTTTGTTTTATATACAATAAATGATAATTATAATACTAATTCATTTTTTTACCTTTTTATTACCAGAGATGCTTCCAGTGAGGAGTTCAGATTCAGTATCGGCAGTGCAATTCTACAGAATTCATACTCATTTTCTAGAAGTTACTGTAGAATTGTCTCTGCATGATTGCTATCTGGTCCTTTAGATTATCGATGAGAAATATGTATTTTGAATGCTGGTTTAACATAGCAAAACTAAGACCTTGTCTGTTTGCAAACTTTGATTCCTCTTACACAAGCCCCATAATTGTGACTGTGACTAGAGCAGGAAATACCTGAACTTTTTTTTCAGGAATCCCATGTTTTTTTTATGGAGCTTGCTCAGGAAATTGTCCCAAAGGGGCTATGCTCATGGTGTGTACTATTTGGGCTGTTGACTCAAGACTAGTTTTCTTAGCCCCAAGGTCTTCATTGAATGTGCAGAATTCACACCGCTTGCTTAGCAGCTTTTTGTTGTCGTGTAGAATCTGCTTCAAGCAAACTTTCTTCGTATAAAGCAACCAACAAAATTTCTTTCGGCACGATGGAAATTATAAAGAAAGCCTGCGTGTGAATGCACACCTCTTGTGCACTATCCTTAAGATTATTGCCTTGAACTGCAAGAACAAATGACTGCAGCTTTTAGTCGGAGTCCAGTTTAGCACTAATAGTTTAGCAGATTGGATCAAGATTTCATAGTGTTAGTCAAAAGACTGTATCATTAGCCTTTTAGTAGATTTGAGGAACAGAAGAACAAGTTGGGAAACTTAGGAGAATGAAGTATTATTGCAGTATTATTGCAGTCCCAGGCCAAAGAACAATGGTCTGCACTAAGCTGAAATCCACGTCAGTGTGGTACTTCTAAATTTCTTAAGAACTGTCTCTTCCTAAGAAGCATGAAAATCATGTAGGAAAATTTGTAGCCATAATCATTGAATCATTTACCAGAATTCTACCAAATGAGCATTTTTTTTTTGCTGTAGACATATATGTATCGCTTTCTTGTGACATATGCATGCATTTCTGAGACATGATAAACTTTGGAAGTAGCACTTAACCTTGGAACAAATGTATTAATCTCTTTAGAGCCACTCAAAATCTTGTTATTTCATACAGTGCTTCACAGAAGGCTCCAGATTGATCCTGAAAATTGGAAACCATCACTGTGTTACCAACTGGTGTTTTGTAATAGAAAGAGTGTAAATGTTTCATTGCTACATTTGAGCGTTATTTTGCAACTCAGACAGATGCCTTAAGGCAATACATTTGTGATTTCAGTTCCATTGGTGCTAATATATTGTAATACCTTTCACATTGACACAAATCGGAAATCAGCTGCCAACTATGTGTGTCAAATGTGAACCATGTGAAAAGCATCTTTGTTGGGCTTCCTCAGAAATGTCCCTCCCCATTCATAAGGAAATGCAAAAGAAATTTAGAATACCAGCTCAAGGAGAAAGATTGGCCAAACTTGGTACCTTATCTCTGCTTTTCCTTTTCTCAGCTCCCTGTGAAGATAAGCTGTCAAGGAGTTAAATGGAAATACCAAGGAAAAAGGCAGCCAAAAAGAACTTTGGGTTTCAGCAATTTTCCTTGTTTTCAGGGAGGGACTATTCTGAAGAGATAGAACTGAGCATCTGTTAAAATAAAATGCAATGCCTAGAGCAGCTCTTGAATTCCCCCCAAATGTGGCTGTTCCTTCCTCCTAGTAATGCCGGTTTAATTTTCTGAATCAAAATGTAACACGTTTGTATCCAAAACTGATTTTTGTTTTGCAGTTTATTATTATCAAATCAAAGGTTATGGAAAAGGACCAGTTTGCTGGTCTCATCCTCCCAGTCCTAGAAAATTTCTGCTACATCCCATTTTTCTAGCATGATCATAATCAATAGTGTTTCCTTTGAGAAATGGAATTTATCTCTGTATTTTTGCCGGAATGCCTGCCATGTTGATTCCTGGGTTTTTGTATATAATTTTTTTTTCCAAAAGAGATAAAAAAAAAATTATCACAAAACTGTTTGCATCAGGGTTTTGTCATTTTCCTGGGAGTTTGGAGGGATACACGAAACCTGTCTTGTTTCTTAACTATGTTCTTCAGCTTTTCAGGAATAAACCTTGAATCATAGATTTCCTTTAAAATAGTCATCCTGTTGGTACCTCACTGGTACTTTAGAAAGTGCAAGTCATTAGGAATCTTGTTAAGTCAGCTAATAATTCTCAAAATTGTTATCCAATACATTTAGAAGATGTAATTCAGAGAAGACTGGGATCATTAGTGGCTATAATTATATTTTTTTCTTGCATATGATACAAAAACATCATTAGTTCCGGAGTTCCTTACAAGAGTATTCTGTTGAACCCACAATACATCCAATACACAATACAATACACCACTGATTCTCAATCTTTTCTTCACTGTGGACCCTATTACATACCTTTTGTGGCCACAGACCCCCAAGACTTAAATCAAGATTTAAATCATAAATTTTCCTCAAGCCTTTGCGGACCCCTTGACAATATTGTGGCCCCCAGGGGTCTACGGATCACACGATGAGAACCACTGCAAAACACAATACAAGCAATTGGAGTCATCTTATCGGGGAAAGACATTAAAATACCAGCAATGAATACCATGAGAATGAGAGCATGCCAAAATTGACAATTGTAGCCATAATCTAGGGACTAAATAGGAACTTACAGAGAATAAAACCAGGAATCTTGTCAAAGACACTTTCACAAAATAGTTAAGAAAGAAACCATTAAGAGCCAAACAATATTTTTATTTATTTATTAAATGTATTTGCTGCCTATCTTCCCGCAAGGCAACTCTTATGTATGCGCCTAATAGAAACGTCATCAGGCAGAAAGGCCTGGAGTGCAAGGAAGCCCTTATCCCATTAACCATTGATGAATTTTACAGATCAATAAAGGAGGGACTTTGGGTACTAGAATGGATCTTGTTCACATCTGCTGTTTGAAACATTTGGGGTTTGGGCTTGGTGACTTCCCTTCCTCAAGCTAGTGCCTGGTCAACAGATGAGTAGGCTGTGGGCATGTGAGGTATGCAGAAGAGTGAATGAGTGTAAGAGCAACAACATATAGTACTTAAAATCAGTAACTTATCTGGGCATAGGGGTAGGTGGGCGAGATGTTCCCCTCTAGATGTGCCCAGCTGGGTTTCCTGCATTACATCAGTCATGATCACAAAATCATGGTAGAGATGTGGCAATGATTATCTGAGATACACCCTAATGGCTTTGCAGATTGCCAAGTGCCTCAGCCCTTGTTTGTAAAGATGAATTATAGCAACAGCAAAGACTTATATACCACTTCACAGTGCTTTACAGCCCTCTCTAGGGGTCTTACAGAGTCAGCGTATTGCCTCCAACAATCTGAGTCTTCATTTTACCGACCTCGGAAGGATGGAAGACTGAGTCAACCTTGGGCAGATCAGAATTGAGCAGTGAGCAGTGAATTAGCCCACAATACTGCATTCTAACCACTGCGCCACCATGGTTCAGTTGTAACCTGAG
Source organism: Oxyrhabdium leporinum (assembly GCA_032468155.1). Lineage (NCBI taxonomy): Eukaryota > Metazoa > Chordata > Lepidosauria > Squamata > Cyclocoridae > Oxyrhabdium > Oxyrhabdium leporinum. Next base: position 306,110 of record JANHFL010004961.1, read on the forward strand.
AAGAGACTCTGGCTTAAGTACCACTCTTCCTATTGGATAGTAACCTCATAGCTGAACTGCTCAAATCTGTGGCTAGGCAGGTAGTGGAGTTCCTTCAATCTGCTGTCCCTTCAGTTGGCATGGACTCAGAGATGCCTTGGGAATTCTCAACCACCATGACAATTATGGATCTTACCCAAGTCATTTCCAGCTCCTTGTGAAAGTCATGCCTCTGTCATGCCTTTTATGTTTCATCAATACAACATGATCTAGAGTTGGGGGATATTACCATCAGTCCCTTGACATGGACAAATCATTCCTCATTGGTTTGGAGTTCTCTGGGGCTGCATCTCCCTGTGGGGAGGCAGGGTCTCTGAATAGTCTACCCTAACAACCTGATAAACCCTTCTGGATTCCAGACAAAGCTTGGAATTGTTCCTGGGGCTCTGGTACATGGTTCAACCGAGACCTTTGTTGAGCTTGGAATGAGGAGGAGATTTTGGCCTTCAATTAGATGGCACCTATGCTTGTGGATCCTGGAGGGGGCTCTTGTTTTCAGAGGAGCTCTGGGCAATAAATCATCATAAAAGATACCTGGAATGCCACTGAAGGAAAACAAAGAGTGAACTCAACCAAACACAAGTAAAAGTCTTTCTAAGGATTATCTGTGGGCATTAAGGGTAGCAAAGCATTGCTATTTCTCAACCATTATTGTGACCACAGAGTGCCAACTGGAGACATCCTCAAATGAATAAAATTCACAAGGGAAGAAGAAAACAATGTACTACCCTTCCTGTATATCCTTGCCAGCAGAAGAAATGATAACAAATGAGAAATGCAAGTCTATCAAAACATCATGCACACTAACCGAGTGCACCATTACCAAAATAACAACCTAACTTCCAACCAGAGATGTGTAAGAACATTACAGATAGTCCTTGACTTACAACAGTTCACTTAGTGACCATTCAAAGTTCCAATGGCACTGAAAAAAGTGATTTATGATGGTGTTTCACACTTATGACCATTGCAGCACCCCCATAGTCACGTGATTTACATTTTGGATGCTTGACAACTGACTCACATTTATGATGGTTGCAGTGTCCTGAGGTCATGTGGTTTACCTTTTGCAACTTTCTGACAAGCAAAGTCAAGGGGGAAGCTAGATTCACTTAACAAACATGTTATTAATTTACCAATTGCAGTGATTCACTTAACAACTGTGGCAAGAAAAGTTGTAAAATGGAGCAAAACTCACTTAACAAATTTCTCACTTAGCAACATAAATTTGGGGCTCAATTGTGGTCATAAGTTGAGGACTATCTGTATTCAAAAAAAGTATAAATGCATTGTAACAACCAATAACACCAGAAGAAGGGAACAGATCACCTATATATCTTCCAACAAAATGAATATCTGCACACCTTAATTAAAAAGTGCCTATTTGGCCCACTGCAGCACAAACAGCACAAGCTATGGAAAGGATAACATTACCATAAATCAAAAACATTTCAGAGACAACAGACTATTACAACTGCATGGATACATTATAGCAGGGGTGTCAAACGTGATTTCATTGAGGGCCGCATCAGGGTTGTGTTTGACCTCAAGGGGCCGGGTTGGACATGGCCAGGGTGGGTGTGCCCAGCATGGCATCACTCATGTCAGGGGTGCCTGTGGTGGCCTGAGCACTCTGCCACCGAAAACAAGCTCCCGAGCTCCGCTTCGGCTGTGATGGCCTCCTGCAACCCTCTGCCAGAGAAAATGAAGCTTGGGAAGGCCACACACAGCCCTCACAAGCTCCATTTTTGCTGGCAGAGGCACCATGGGTCGGTCCTTTGCCATTTCCCGGGTGGACCTGAGGGCCAGATCTAGGCACTCCACAGGCTGGATCCGGCCCCCAGGCCTTGAGTTTGACACCCCTGCACTATAGCACACACCAACTAAAGCCCTCCAAAACATGTTAACAAACCCAATAGCATGAGAAGGAAAAAACAAAAAATTAAAAAAGGAGTCATCTACAACTTACAGTGTAAGGACTATAACAGCCATTATGAACAATATGTAGAAGATTAGCAGAGCATATTTGAAAACACCAGTTAGCAGTTAAATTAAAACTCCTTAATCTCACAATATAGAGAAACTAAACTGCAGTGTCAACTGGGAAACTATTAGCATCTTAAACTAAAACAAATTGAAAAATGCTTTAAACGTTTAGCATCCAGACAAATCAACCATCAAAAGACTTATAAACCATCACTACATACCATTCAAAAGAGACAATCAAAATATAAGAAAAAGACCAGAAGATCATCTTCTGAAGCCAACCCCCAAACAAATAGGGATTAATATCAGACAAACTATCAAGAAGAAAAAATATTCCAATCAAATAACTACCAAGGAAAACACACACACATACACACATACCCCACCAAAACTGACAGGGCAAACTACTGTATATAAACAGGAAGCAAATCCCATATTTACTCACACAGAGGTTACCTAATTGTGTAATGGGGCCCAGATATCACAAGCCAGCCAGTTAAATGCCAGGACAACATCAATGATTCCGCAGTTCAACCCTGAGCCATATATATAAATATTTTCTTGTAATGGATAACTTTAATTTCTTACATGAGATTCCCACTATTTTTATAATGTCATAAAAGGAAATCTGTCTTATCATGTGACTTTTATACTGAATACAGCAAACAAAATTCATTGATGTAGATTTAAAAAAAACAGTATTCACAGCTGTCTTATATGATTAATTTCCTTCCTATTCAATTAACAGGTTTGCTATCTCAGAGAGAGGTCTCCAATGTTTAATAGACTAAATTAATTGCTGCCTCAACACCATTTTATATATGATCAACATAAGAACTTTTCTTGATGAACAAATACAGGATAAATGAGGGTAAAAAGAGGAGGAAAAACCAAGTCTCAAATATTTTCTGGTGACTCATTTCGATATCCATAGTCTTCTCCGATGAAGAACAGCCTGGAGAAAAAAAAAAATCACCCTTTCGAGTTCTGTCTCCCAAAAAAAAGAAAAAGAAAAGCATGCATGAATTATTTCCTTGGATTGATTAAGTATTAATATTATTTGCAGGGAGGTAAGAACCATTATTTGGAAACTTTATCTGAACTTATACTGATGCTGTTTTATTGAGGACAAATGACATCACTACTTTTATTGTTTTAATTCATACTCCCAATTGATCTTCAGATTCGATGGAAGCTCTTGCATGCCCAATTCATCTAACTTTGAGATGTCTTTTACAGGTGTACTGTAGAAATCCAAGACATCTCCCACACTCTTCATTTGATGGAGCTGGTTATTGGGGACTGTGTGGTCCAGATCTGCTGCCATTTGTGCCAATAGCCGATACTTTAAACCGACGTCCGCTAGTGATGTCTTCTGCCAGACACTCAAAACTGAGGATCCCCAAATCTCTCTCACGCGAGATTCTAGATGATTTTGGAGATATTCAGGGGGAAGGTATTTTTTACTTCGTGGTGGAGGGCAAACGTCTATTACAGGGCAAACATCTTTCACGGGTTCTACTACTCTTGGCTGATCTTGTTTCCTGTTGAAATAAATTAGAAGAGGATTTTTAAACCAACCTGGTGTCACATCCTTCATATTCAAAGGTTTACTATTTATAATGTGTCCTTTAATCCAAGACAGTCATTCTCCCAAAATGGCTAGTGAGCTGTTTGTAAATCAAAACGTAATAAATATTACCTAAATCCAAACAAATGAAGACATTGTTCAACTCTTTCTGGTAAAGTAATGGGTAGTAATGATCTTCTGGGACAAATAAAAAAATAAGTTGTGTTGAATTTTGTTGGCAGTCTTCTTGGTTCAGAGATCTGTCCCACAGATCAATTGGTTATAAAAGCCTTGACATCACCTAATCTTACTGGGATTGCTAAAACTGCTGCATATGTATATAGGCATAAATCTAAACTCAGAATCTTTTTCCTCAAAATCTAATACTTCAAGGACACATATCATATTTATTAATACCAATATGTCTGACTACTTTGCTCAGTTTTCTGAAGGAATAAATAGGTACTTGAACCCAAAATTTCAAATTACCAAGGCCCTTGAGCTAAAGTACAGCTCTTTAATAGCTTGCTTAGGTATTTGCTGATGTTAGCTCACGAGTTATCTTAAGCTAGCACTTTATTTTTAAATGGCAACTAGGAGGGAACTAACCATAAAAACTATCTAATGCAGACCTCTAATTTAGTGTTCTGCTTACCTCACTATAAGCAGAAAATCTGTGTTAGATTGACATCATTACTGATCAGCATTTAAACCATATCAACTTGCGAACACAATTGAGCTCAACAATTATGTTGCTAAGTGAGAAATTTGTTAAGTGACTTTTACCCCATTTTACGACTCTTCTTGCCACATTTGTTAAATGAATCACTGCAGTTCTTCAATTAGTAACCTAGTTACTAATCTGCATCCTTTTAAAGGGTCATTGAAGCACTGGGAGGGGTTTATCTAGGTCCCCAGGGTTACCTGAGTCGTGCTCCTGGTTCCCGAGGACGCAGAGAAAGCTCCAAGTGCTTCAACGACCCACTAAAAGGATGCAGACTACACCAGCTGTCTGCAAGGAATATAAATCCTTCCATTCCTCACTATCCTGTCAGAGCTGAAGAGGCTTCTTGGATGAGAAGCGAAACGTCTTCAAAGAAAAAATAAAAAAAGTCCAGTTGCCTCCTGAAAAAGCACCTTTGGGACAACCAGGACCTGGAGGACTGAGAATCTCTACAGACTTTTAACTTGTCCTCATGTTATGTACCCGTCCCAATACGATGAGCCTCTTTCCGTGACTGTTGCGTGCAAAGAGGCCCATCCGACACTTACTTTTTCCCCCCCCAGAAACTCCTGCGTCCAGGAATCCCCCAACTCAGCCGGTGTCTCCACGCTTTCAGCAACACGCTGGGAGCCGCCATCTTGCCGACGCAAAGAAAGCGCCGCCCCGCCGCTGGGGAAGAGGGGGCGCGAAAACCTTTCCGCGAAAGCATTGTGGGATATGTAGTTTGTGCCTTCCGATAGAGACATAGTAGTATAGAAGTAACTTGACGCGATTAGTGCTGCCTTAATGCGAAGTCCCTTTTAATCAGAAAATAAAACGTGTGAGATTTTCTCCTACGGCTGGTTGCCTTGTTCCTGATGCCGTAGCAATCCGAGCATGCGCTTGGGGGTTTTTTTCGGCCCGAGGAAAGGTGCGGAAAACAAATTAGAGAGGGGAAAGAACCGCTTGGCTCAGCTGTCATTGGAAAATAATCAACGTCCGTTTAAAAACGAGCAGGTTTTAATTGCACCATGACTTTCTTGCCCCTCTCCGCCGCAGAGAAATGAAGATCGCGGGAGCTAGCCGGGCAGAAGGTGATTTCGCTTCTTTGGGTGAGATTTATACAGATAGTCCTCGACTTACCACAATCCGTTTAGTGACCGTTCAACGTTACAACGGTGCTGAGAAAAGTGATTGATGGCTATTTTTCAGAGTTACGACCTTTGCAGCATCCCCACGATCATGTGATTAACATTCACTTGCATGGCAACGGATTCATATTTATGACCATTGCACTGTCCCAAGGCCAGGTGATCACTTTTTGTGACCTTCTGCCAAGCCAAAGTCAATGGGATAAGCCACATTCACTTAACAACCGGGTGGGTAACTCATCAACTGCAGCGATTCACTGAACAACTGTGGCAAGAACGGTCATAAACGGGGGCGAAACTCACTCAACAGATGTCTCAGTTAACAACAGAAAATTCCGGGCTCAATTGTGGTGGTAAGTCGAGGACTACTTGTGTTTCCCCATTTCATTTCGGCGATGGCCAAAGACGACCCAGCAAAAGTGTGTCTTGTTTTGTCCTGTGCTTGGAAAGATTGGCAAATGAGAACTGGAAATGCTGGTATGGTGAGTTTTGAAGACAAGAGGCGATTGGTGGCTGACAGAGGCGTTGTTTACACTCTCGCTTTCTTCCAAGTTGCGAAAGTGGCCCAGCCCATCCTTTCAGTGTGTTTGGTCTCAAGACTCATTCCTGACCAGGACTTTAAATCCCACTATTTTATTTCTACTCAAGTATACATGCAGATCCACCCCTAGGGTTATCATATATTTAAGCATTGCTGTTTGTTTTATGTTGGTAGCGTGTTCATTCACACTGTATTTGTGCATTGATTAGATAATACTTTGGGCAAGGACACCTTAAATGCTATTCCCATGAAGGGATGGATTTATATCAAAACAGAAATGAACCTTCTACTAGCTTCTGCTGACATTAAACATCAAATTGTATTGGATGACAGAAAAATAGCAGCTCTCTATAAGCAGAAACTGAAGAGGGCTGTGATTAAACAAGGGCATTGAAATTAGGCTATGTCTGATCCTTGCTACCAAAGATTAAATGGACCACTTATACCTGGTCCATTTATACACTTATATATACACTTATACCTGGTTTAGCCAATAGATAATTTAGGCCTATGGATCATTTATCTAAAGCAGGATTTCCCTGGGTGACTTTTGTATGCAGTAAGTTTCTTTTAAGTACTTAAATATTTCAGTACTTGAGCTTAAATAATTCAGGTTCTAGGTGTATTCTGTTTTAAATTGCAAAATCTCTCTCTTTCCCGCCCTCCCTCTTTCTTTTTGCAGGAACCCATCTGAAAGGGTTTTCAGGGAGACTTTCAAACCTGATGTGTGTTGGGCTCCCAGATTCCATAAGCCTGCCATAGCAAAATCTGCCCAGCTGGTTGTCCGGCATGTTAGGCATGCTCTAGTTCCATTGAATAAACAATGTCATCTATTGGGAGCCCAGAAGTACATTTTCTTGGTAGCAGCTTTTTGGAATGTGGTTTCCCTTGAATTTGAACCACCTACTGTTACCTTGAAAGACCCCTTTTTAAATCAATCTCAAACACATTAATCAAAACTGAGTATGTTAAGCCAGGGGTGTCAAACTCATGGTGTCACTTTGTCATCATGTGACGGATCGTGACTTCCCCCCCCCTTCGCTAAACCAGGGCTGAGCGTGTTCAGCGTGTGATGCATCTGGTCCGCGGGCCGCGAGTTTGACACCCCTGTGTTAAGCTATTATATATGGTCATTGGATTGCCACACAAAAAAGCAAAAATGCAATGCAATAGGACCAGAAATGAGTAACAGGTACAGACTTGGCCAAAGTTTCACAGCCATTTAATCTTTTCACAGTGGTAAGACATTTGCTCAGAGTTTATAGACTGGAAAAGGCACTCTCTGCTTCCTCTTTCTTGGTGTTCTTCACGTTGTTGTCTGCACATGGGCATTTTATTCATATTTCTCCCCTTGGATAATAGTAGGACACAGAGGGAATCAGAAAAAGGCAGTGGACCAATGAATGGTAGATTAGATTCTTAAAACCTGCCTGGTTCCTTATGAATGTATTTAAATTAATTTTCATGGTTCCAGAGGATTTACAGAGTGCCATGATGCCTATCATTTCAATCCATTCATTTGCTGTTCCTCCTAGGAATATATACTGTGGGATGTTTTCTCTTTCAGCCTTTTGGCAACCATAGGAAAGGGTGACCAAACTGCCATGCTTTATGAACTAGTTTGTCAATAAAGGAGAATATTTATAGCTCAAGGTTGAAATGAGGGGTCCTTGGTGCTCTCTGAGGTTGGTGGTTTTGGTTGTTAACACTAGTATGTGTAACTGGGACTAAACAGTGATTGGGTGGCTGCTCCACTGCTCTTGTCAGATGTGACGTACTGGCCTTTGCAAGCTAAGCCATTAATCTGAAAAAGAAAAGGGAAAGATACAGGTAGCAACAAAAACGAAAATATATATGAGAAAAATCAGTTAATCTAAGCAAAACTTAAGTTCCTAAGCATGGTTTTACTCATCAGGCCCTTGTTATAGTGCTGTATTGAACTATACTGAATAATTTTTACAAGAAGTTAAGTAGTCAATTTGGCTAGTGGAATACACCTGTTCACAGGCTATATTTCTACCAACTGAGATATAATATGTAATTATATAAACAATGTAATTTTCTATCATATATATTAAATATGAAAAATAGCACTAAATTTGAAATATTTGTATATTATATATGTTATTGTAATAATAAATCTTTTATAGATAAGAGCACAAATGCATTAGATATAGAGACAATCAAAATGAATTGTGAATTAAATATACCACAAGACAATGGTAGAAAATCCTCACATCTAAACTGTAAATTTCACTCTAATGATGCTTTCATAGAAGTCTTCTCTTTCTTCTAAATGTCTTTAAATAGATCTCAAGGCGGTGAATGTACCTATCAGTAATACTTCTCTCTCCTGTTTTCCCCACAACAACCCTGTTGGGCTGAAAGAGAGTGACTAGCTTTTAGGTTTTTATACCTAAGGTGATGTGGGACTAGAACTGCCTGCCTTCTGGCTTCTATGCCAATACCTTATCCATGAGACTAAACTATCGTTTTTATAGTGCAACTACTATGACTTGATCACAAAATTTCCATGGTGAGGCTCCATATCATCCTGAGCTTGGTTTAACTCAGGTGTATCTCATTTAACTTCGGTTTATTGACTGAATGACATATTTAGATTTTTACATAATAAACCAGGACAGATGAGCTGTTTGGTCCTTTTGGTACACTTTTCAATTATAATTATGGGCCCCTTTTATAATTATGCCCTCTAAAGAGTGTATCCAGTAGTATGGTGACAGACAACTGGATCATTTTAAAAGAAGTAAAATTTGAGGGAAGATGCAGCCATTTCTCTTCTATTAGCAAAAAAATGCTAGAAATAGCTTGCGTGAAAGCAATAATATTTCAGTTCGAAACATCTACCGATTATTTTGCTTAGTTTTGGCACCTGTGAGATTCTGGTTCTTTTAAGGATAGTGGCTTACCTTTGCCCGTTTCATGAAGGCCTCTTGGGAAGCCTTCTTATTTTCCGGCTTGCCAGACCAGGCAGCCAGCGCTGATGCCTGAAGAGCTCGTCCGTATGAGAAAGTCAGCTTCCAGGGTTTGGGCAGTGGGCACAGATTGATAGCATTGAGGTTAATGGAGGCCTCCTCTTCACTTTGGCCCCCAGAAAGGAAGCAGATTCCTGCAGTTTGAATCAGATTACAAGATAATGATGGCTCAAATTCCTAAATGATAAAGTAACTATGCTGGATTAATCGTGATGTTTTATATGATTAGATTAATACATCCAAAATCTCAGAAGGAAATGATGGTCAGCTAGTTCCATATTACAGGTAGTCTTTGACTTACAACCATTCGTTTAGTGACCATTCAAAGTTACAACGGCACTGAAAAAAGTGACTTATGACCATTTTTCGCACTTAGACCGTTAGAGCAACCCTGTAGTCGTGTGATCACAATTTGGACACTTGGCAACTGGTTTGTATTTATGACGGTTGCAGTGTCTTGGGTCCATGTGATCACCTTTTGAGGCCTTCTGACAAGTGAAGTCAATGGGGAAGCCTCATTCACTTAACAACCGTGTTACTAATTTTAAAACTGTAGTGATTCACTTAACAACTGTGGCAAGAAAGGTCATAAAGTGGGTCAAAACTCATTTAACTGTCTCGCTTAGCAACAGAAATGTTGGTTTCAGTTGTGATCATAAGTCGGGGACTACCTGTATTGTCATGAAAAATATGTGAAGTTGGACTTCACTGAAGGGCATCTTTACTTTCTGTTTATGTGCCTCAAATGTTCTTATCAAAACATTTTTTAATTCCCCTTTCTAGTAGAAAGTTTATCACGGTAGTTTACTTTTCATGTTTTTCAAGAATTTCTTATTTTTCAAGAATTTAAAGATTTTTTTAAAAAAAAGAATTAAAAGACAGCTAATTCAAACTACACTATACTGTAAACATTCCATTTCAACAGGAGCCACATTTAAACATAATAAAACCCAACCCAGCATGATGTCAAATTAGGATTGGTAAATTTTGGACTTGCATTTTACAATCATTTAAATGTGGACTGAAATTTTCAGGTTTATTCAAAAAATAATCACAAACGAAGACAGGAACCCTTCTACTGAAAAGATGTAATGAAGATGGGACTGTCCCAGTAAAAATCACACATGAACCTAAGTGACCTAAGATGGGCCTTTTTTGCCCCTAATAGGCCACGTTTTGTAGGGAGTCTTTCAAATAACCTAATTCTAAGCCATTTAGTGCTTTAAAAATTAATTTAAAATGAAACTGGACTATCTCACATACCTAAGGAAGGGAGTGAACTCTAGTGAGTTACCATGGAAGATAGAAGTGACAGCAGGAGCCACCTAATCACTCCTTGAAAGCATGCGATGAAACTAAGGTGGGAAGACCAAGAAGACTTCTGGAATAAGGCACTAGAGACTTGCAGCCTTCCACCATACAAACTGAGCAGGCTGAAGATAGGTGCACAATTGGCAAGTGTGAGTGGAAAAAGATTTTGTGTGCCTAAAATCAATTCTCAGCATGGACAGAAGATTCACGTGAAAACACCATATTTTCCCCTCCACAAATCAAGAAATATTGATTCAGGATGTTCAAATTAGCTTTAAAACAGTCTTAATTAGGTAGGAAAACCTGAAATGAAATAATAACCGAGGAGAGTTCTGTGGCTCAAATAACAGGGCCTGAAGAATTACCTGGAACAGCTGCTGGGACTGTCCGAAGGAGAGCTGTAACTGTTGCCATGGCCACATCTTGTGGGGTATATTTCTTGGGACAAGCTTGTCCAGCTGTCACCATGTTGGGCTTCAGCAGTGTCCCTTCCAAATAAACATGGTGGTCATTCAAGGCCTTATAAACAGCAGCAAGCACCTGGAATACAAAGAAAAGTGATGGTGGAAGTGTTTATAACATGCTTATAGCCTCACTTCTTTTAGTGTGCTAACTCTCAGATAAGTGCCTTTATCCTCAGACAAGATGGTTCCACAACAATCTTGCCAATAAGTTTCCTTCAGTGTCTCCATGGCTACTCAAAATGACTGTTCTTCCTCAGTCTGGTACTTTCCTTCATTGTCAGGCTATATTCTCTGTCATTCATTAACACCCACACTGACTGAAAATGGTAGGAGTGCAAAACATTATCATTGATTACACTTTGCTTACATCTAACCAGGTCCTCTAGATCAGGGATCCACAACCCCCAGGCCACGCCCCACTACCGGATCGTGGCCTATTTGGAACCGGGTCGCATGATCAGTGGGCCAGCGCGCACATCATGTGTGCACAGTTCAGCTTGCAGTCGAACTATGTGCGCATGTGTGTGTGTGTGCGCTGACCAGCTGCTCACATGGCCCGGTTCCCTTCTCCCCCGGGCGGGCTGCCAGCCACAAAAGTTGGGGACCGCTGTTCTTGATGTCAAGTATGCAACTTCTTTTAATCTCATTATGGTCCAAGATAAGAAATGTTGGAAGGTGTGGCTCAGTAACATATACTTGTCTTATATTTTTTTTAAATGGAGAAAACAAATCTTTGTCTTTACTCATTTCACTTCAAAAGGCATTAGCCCAAGATTTCAAAACTGGCATATATTTTCATGGTTGGTGTGTATTTTTCCGATTTATTTCTAATAAAATTACAAGCCTGCACAAACCTCTAATTGTACCCATAACGGCTGAGGTTAAATGGTTCTATTTTTTAAAAAAATGATATAATTTAGGAGTAGAATGAATATTAAGAGAGACACAAAATAGTTTGGACTTTTGAAATCCTTGAAGATTAGAAATACATTTTAGGTGAGTAAACCCTGATAATCAGGGGATGAGTCCATTGAGCTCATGGGAATTTAATTTTAGAGCAAAAAGTGGAGCAGACTAAATAATGATGATGATGATAATGATGATAAAGTCAATTGCAGAAGGTGGATTTAATTGGAACAGCTTCCATATTGCCACAATATCTGTAACACCATCAAACATCCAGATTTGCCTATCCTAGGTCCTTGGTAAGGACTCGATAGGTAGACTAAAATGTCAAACCTAGTCTGAACATCTATCTGGCTGACTCTGTGATGATTAATAACAACAACAGCAACAACAACACCTCTTTACCTTTTCAGTCACATACTGACATCGCTGCAGGTCATGGTCTCCATCAGGTAGGATTTCAGGTTCCACAATAGGAACTAAGCCATGCTGGTGTTTAAACAGAGAGAGAAGATTTAATTGAAATCCAGATAGGCTGTACTTGAGTTTAGCCAGCTTAAAATTGGGAATGCTCACAATCATACTCATTATCAAGCCACTGGACAAACTGTCCCAAGCACCCAAATATTTGTGGAACACCTTATTATACCTGTTGGCAAATGCTAGCATAGCGTGCCAATGTGTTAGCGTTCTCCTGGATGGCAAGGGTAGAAGGAGTTGTCTGTGTAATTTTCAGCACAGCACGCCACTTGCCAAAATCTGCTCCATCTTTCTTATACTGGGCACAGCGCTCAGCAAGCCCATCCAGACCTGAAGGCAAATGTAGAAGTATTTTAGCAGTTGGGTTGTTCCAATGTGGCAAACTCAGTCCTTGAAGTTAGTTTATGGCACCAGTTGTCATGAAAATCTAATACTGTATATTGCTTTCATTGAAAAATACTTGATTGAGTTAACCATGGCTAAGAATGCCACGTAAATAAAACCACTGCCTTCTGGAAGCTTGGAATGCCAGGTAGAAAAATTGAATTGTTTTGCAGTCTTGAGGAAGCTTTAGACAAGAATTCGTTGGTTTTTTTCATAAATCTTTGTAAGCACTGCCCCTGTGGCATGTGACAATGATTACTTTTGCTACCATAAGCATGTATTTGTGTTCCTATTTGAACATAAATTCTGTTTTTGGGATTCATCATTTCTTGAGTTTTCAGGACAAAAATGCAACCCTGCCTCCTAATGTTAATTTGCTCTAGCTTTTAGTGTTGATAGAAGTGTTTCCCCTCAAATGCACTGTGTCCATTTCCTTGTTCTTCAACCTTTTTATCTAACATTCTAGCTAATGCTTCTGAAAATTCTATGATGTAAAAGAACGCTTACCTTGAATGCTGGTTTCATTATTAGTTCCTGCCAATGGAGCTGTGCCTTTATCCAGCTGTGGATAATTAACACAGCATTAAATACACATGTATCACAAAATGTAGTAAAGCACACAGATCATTTAAACATGGGCACTACCAATATATGTTGGATTTATGGGATCAACTTCACCCTGATGATTTACCACATGTAAGCTCTGTGTAACTCAACCAAATCACAGCTCCCCCCTTTACTTTATAGTATACTATCTTTCTTTTTGCATGGCCTGCAATCTATACTATAATAGAAGTGCAGATAAAAGCTGGATACTTCTACTTTTCTGCAGCAACTAACTTTAGGAAAGGGTGTCTGTGGAGATTCTCAGTCATCAGGTCATAGTTGTCTCAAAAAGCAGCTGGACTGTTTTTTCCTGTGAGGAAGAAGAAAATGTTTTGCTTCTCAGCCAAGAAGCTTCATCAGTTCTGATGGTGGGGATCAGTTCTGATCCTTCCATTCCCCCTTCATCAGAACTGATGAAGCTTCTTGGATGAGAAGTGAAACGTTTCTTCTTCCTCAAGGAAAAACAACCCAGTTGCCTTTTGAAAAACACACCTTTGAGACATCTAGGAAAGGATTTTGAAACTATTTACCTTGATTCCAACCACTATGCCCTTGTCCTTAATGACAGCTGGGAAGAGTTTTCCAGTGTTGTCCTTCTGATAGAGTGTCTCATGGAAGAAAATAACCCCCCCAATCTGTTGGCTGACTGATGGATCGGAAGAGAAGAGAATATTACGGAACTGACGGCGATTTTCTTCCGTATTCTCCACATTGATGCGTTGCAGCCTGTTACCCATTGTCCCTATGGAGAAGGGAACCACTAAAAGTCAGGAACTTTGTGTTGGTGACCTTTACCTAAAATCTGTCCTTTTATTTATAACAAGATTTAAAAGCTCCGCAGAAGAAGATGGTAGGGAGGGTGTACATTCATGAATAACACGCAATGATTTTTAAAATGCCATCATCTAAAATATAGCTGGTGGTATCACCTTTGTGGATTACATTCCTTCAGATTACAGGGATGGAATTTAATCTTCACTTTCCATATCATGTGAAAATGTTCTCGATATTTATAGAAAATTGGCTAATCTTCTCTTTCCTGTAGGATTAGGGGAAATTGAGATTATACTAGCAATTTTTGATTGGAAAATTCACATTTTCTATTCTTTGCCTGCAGTCTGAAAATGTGCAGACTGGGATTAGAAAAAGCAGAGAGATTAGAAAAGAATGTGAAATTCATTTCTGAATGTCTTCCCTTGACTTGTCTAAAACAACTGAAAACGAGCCTCATTCATCATTTATCAACAGTGTCCCTTATAGTTGAATCATTCACTACTGAAATGAATGAATCTAACCTTTCAGCCTCAATAGAACAAAAATGATTGTTTGATGGCACTTACCTACAGATTCATCTGCAGCTAGGATCCCTTTGCCAGTAGCTACAATCCGCTGAGCTGTATCAGAGAGTGCCTTTTTCTGCTCCGGAGAGAGGGTTGGAAACTGGTGGGTCATGGTGGCTGGAAGAAAAGACCATTCTAAAGTTTTAAGATAAATTTATTTGGGTATCTGAATAATCTAATGGTTTTCTTTTATTTTCGCAACAGTAGCATCATTATGATGGCATCTAATGGCATAAGGCATTTGTGTATTTAAATGTAACAGGAAGAGGACACATGCTAACCCACACTGAGGTTTTCAGACATTATATATCAGTAAAACAATAAAAAACAATAAATAGTGGATTAAAAAAAATGTCTTCAGCTTCAGAGGGCTCTGAACTGCTTTTGGTTGGGATTCAGACAGGAACCTGGTACAGAGATGCCATCAGGTACATTTGTGGTGATCTCTAGAGCAGGGGTGTCAAACTCAGGGCCCGGGGTCCAGATCCGGCCTGCGGGCTGCTTAGATCTGGACCACGGGGCTGCCCTGGAAACAGCAGACTGGCCGCAGCCCTCCTGAGCTCCGTTTTCGCTGGCAGAGGGTTGCAAGAGGCTGTTGCAGCCAAAAATGGAGCTCGGGAGCCCGTTTTCACTGGCAGAGTGCTCGGCCACACAAGAGATGTCGAGCTGGCCATGCCCACCCAGTGTCTTTCTGGACCACCTTTGGGGATGCAGAATAGGAGGCACTGTATTGAGGTGATTTTCCTCTTTCTTTATAAATGGGCCCAGTCAGTGTTGGTGGGAGACTATGAACCCGAGTTCCTTGATATGTGGGGTACCGTAGGACTTGGCACTCTCCCCTCTCTTGTTTAATATCTGTGTGAGGTGATCTGTTGTTTTGAGGTCAGGTATGACCACTAAGCTGATGATATATCTAAGCTAAGGCTGACTAAGTGGTGAGATCAAGGTCTTATCTCAGTGTTCGGAGACTCTGAAGGTCTGGATGGTAAGGAACAGGCTCAGACTCAACCCTGGCACCCTGCGAAATAGACGTATGTAGCTGGGCCAACTGAAACCAAATTTTCCATTCTTATTCCTGAATGGAACTAAAACTGTGAGATCCAGAAGGGCAGGAAGCAAGCCAAAGATGTGTGGGGGGGGGGGACAGCCAGGTAGAAGGTAGGCCCAAGGGACCCAGCGGGGTGGGATGCAGGTGGGAGCATCCCTGAGGTCTGTCATAAGGGCTGGTGGATAAGGGCCTAAATTTTGTTCACATGAATGCAGGGGTGCTGCAGCATCCATAACTTTAGAAACAGGTGGTAAATCCCTTTGTTCAGCACAATTGTAATTTTGAAAGGTTCCTGAATGAACGGTCATAACTCAAGGATTCCCTGTACAGTCCAAAAAACAGGTAAAGGAATGAAGGAAGTTCCTGCTAAAAGAGAAATGGAACAGCAACATCTCCACACAAGAAGGCAAGAATAATATGAGTTCTGCAGCACTCTCATCTAAGCCACAGCTGAGCTGGAGATAAACCAGCTTAATTTTCCAATACTGCTGACATCATGGGAAAACAGATGTCTGGAGCTGCTTAGAATCCTCATGTGGACATGTTCTCAATGTGCATTATTGCTTAACACACACCGGACCTTCAGAATTTGGAACAATATCTACATAGTCCTATATTCTTCAAGCAAGAAGCATTGACATCTCTAGAAATTGGTCCTCCTTCTGACCATCTCTAATGTAAGTAATATGGGGCACTCTGTTAATTTTAAGACTGGGAAGTGGGGGAGTTTATAAGATTATTTTCTTCTAATAATATACCTACAAATAAACAAATTCCTTATTTAGAAAAGAAAGGTAAACATAATCAGGGAAACCCCACATTTCCAACCTTTCCTGTTTATTAGACCCTGGGTAATAAGAACAACAAACTGAGCAATTGTTTTTTGTGTTTGCTAAGATTAATGCCTAAGACATTTTGCCTTTCTGTAATTCCGATCTAAATAACAGCTGGCTTGATAAAAATGATACAATGGGCTCTAAGTGTCATGCAGAGGTGGTCCTCGACTTACGACCATGTGAGAGCAAAACCTCTGTTGCTAAGCAAGATAGTTAAGTGAGTTTTGCCTCAATTTACGACCTTTTTAGCACAGTTGTTAAGTGAATCACCGCAGTTGTTAAGTTAGTAACACAATTTTGTTAAGTGAATCTGGCTTCTCCATTGACTTTGCTTGTCAGAAGGTCGCCAAAGATGATCACGTGACCCCGGGACATTGCAATTGTCACAAATATATGCCAGTTGCCGAGTATCTGAATTTTGATCACATGGCTATGTAGATGCTGCAACAGTCTTGTGAAAAATGCTCATAAGTCATTTTTTTCAATATCGTTGTAACTTCAAATGCTTACTAAACATATAGTTGTAAGTCGAGGACTACTTGTACTGTAACGAACCACATCTGGATGATGTATGTAGCATACATACAATATTGCTCTTTTGTCCGTAGATGCCAAAATTGCTTTTTTTATACCCTGGATGCCAAAGTCAGAGCAAAACTAAAATTATGGGCAAGGCAAGTGTAAGTCCAGTCAAGGTAAGGGAGACTGAGTAATCATGTGAACAGCAGTGCTCTTACAGAGGCTGTTTTGTCTCTACCTTGGGAACAGTAGACATTTTAGAAAGGGAAGCAAATTAGAATAAATGTTCTAAGCCTTGATGTGTTGGACTAGGCTGCTCTTTTGCCAATAGCTGATTGGACAGGATTGGAGATCTGATTGTGCCTTTCTTCAATTTTGAAATCTCATGAAAGCCAAGTTCTACTGTAGTAAGAGAAATACATATTTATGCGGTTCCAAGACACTGCTTCTTTGCAGTATTGTTTAAAGAGATGCATATTCTCCAAAACAAAAAAATGTGTTAGTTGGCCCATTGAGACAATATTTTTGGAGGGTTTCCATTATAAAATCATGTGCAACTCCATAGGCAATCTTTTAAGTCTTTTGATGTTAGTTAAGGTGATTTTCATTATCATTCCTGCATTCAACCTATTTTTTTAAAAAAGGTGTGTATGCACACGTGTGTTTGTGTGTGTGCACGTACACATGTGAATCAGAAACTTGCCTTAAGTTGTACTGGAATCTGGATAATGCTGTTTTTCTTGCTATTTCTATCGTAATGTTGCCTTTAAAACAAATGCCAGCTAAAAGCAGGTAGACTGAATTTCCAGGTAGTCTCAGAATACTGAGCCTTTCTTTTCTATTTCCTTCGGCTTTTCATTTCTGCTGTAATATGTATTTGGTTATTTTCATCACCACTTTCAATTAACTGCTTTGTGTGCTTTATCTTGGAAGTTGCTGGGGACATCCACAGTGGGGGTCAAAAAATTCATGGTAGTGAGAGCAAAGCCTTCCCTGTATGGACATGGACCCCATCCAGACTTGTTTGAGGAAACCTCTGGGAGTTGCCTTGGGAAGGTCTTAAAAGCAGCCTAAAAATACCTCATTGAAGAAACTAATTATCCATATGATGAGAAGCAGCAATCTGGGTGAGGGCAGGCAGATTGCTAGAAGCAATAGCGGCTCTCTCCCTTTCCTTCACTGAACTTTGCCATTGTAGAAGCTGCTTTCTGTAGACATGCAAGAAACTGCCTGTCCTCAGCCATATTGCTTTATTCTTTTGACACTGGCTATCAAAATTTTAGCACATTATGTCCAACAAGATTGTGATCCTAAAAGAGCCGTGGTGGCGCAGCGGTTAGAATGCAGTATTGCAGGCTAACTCTGCCCATAGGCTGGAGTTTGATCCTGACCAGCTCAAGGTTGACTCAGCCTTCCATCCTTCCGAGGTCGGTAAAATGAGGACTCAGATTGTTGGGGGCAAGAGGCTGACTCTGGAAACCACTTAGAGAGGGCTGTAAAGCACTGTGAAGCGGTACATAAGTTTAAGAGCCAAGATCCTTTTCTACTACAGAGAATCAAATCGCTTGTTTCCAAATAACATTGTCATCCTGACTGAGGGGTTTTTAATTGGTTTTAATTTTTATGGGTTTTAATTTTAAACGGGGTTTTAAAAGGGTTTTTAAGTTGTGAACCGCCCGAGTCCTCGGAATGGGGCGGTATATAAATTTAATTTTAATAATAATAATAAAAAAAAAAGAAGATAAACCAATGAGGATGCTCCCTACCATACCCTTTAGACTCCGAGGATGATGCTAATTTTCCTCAACGTATCTTGATTCTAAATGAAATACTGGCCTGCAGCCATCAACCATTTTAATTTTTAATAATACCTCTGAGACATGAAAATATCCTTGGAAAGAAGTGTGCTAATGCACAAAATACTTTTTAGTAAGACAGTGGGTTTTTTCCTTCCTAAAATAAGTTCAGCTGGAATGGGAAATTTAAAGAGGCCCACATGCAGTGGAAAAGATCCCAGCTGTTCATAATTTCTGAAGGCTAGAGTATAATTATTTCAAGCTATTAAATTAATTAAATACACAGTAAAAAGACATCATACTTTTGTAGATTCACCCCTCAACCCCCTCTAAATCCATATTTGAATATCACCATTTTTGAATTAATCTGAAACAGTCAAAAGAATGAGAAACTTTTCAAGGGCTCCAGAACCCTTCCTCAGGCCTCATATTACAAAACCAGTTGGTTAAGAAAGAGAAAAAGTTATTTCTGCTGCAGGTTCATGTCTAGACTACTGGAATGAGTTCTGAACTAACATGGTTATTAGGCTTTGTTTATTTGTTTGTTTTTCTAATATACTGGCTGTGAAAGAAAGTTTGTTTTATTTTGTATAACTGAAGTTCCATTAGGGAGCAATGTAGGGGGTTTCCTCTTCCTTTCTTTGATAAATATTTGCTGTCTCAATTTGGCATTTTCTAAAAGAATTGAGAAACAGTTTCCAGAGTGCCGCCTTGCTGTAATTAACTACTATTAGAGCTTTTAAAATAAATAGTCAATCAAGCACGGAAACTCCACAGTAGGAAATGATTGCTTTCAGAATTCTTCTGTTCAAGAATGATTATTAAGAGGAGGTGTCAGGAAGAGTTCACCTCCAGGAAGGTGAGGGCTACTGTCTGTTTCCATTGAATTGAGCAGCTGAGTGACTATTAATGTTTTCAGTTAAGAAATGATACTGAAGGGGAGTTGGGGGACAAGCAGGGAAAAGCTTTTAGGAAAGGAATTCCCATCAATGTCTCTCTTTGGAAACAAATTAAAAGGGTACAGAATTAAGGGGTCAAGTAACAGGAAAAGCTGCTGTGGAAAATGGCATCTTAGATTGCTCAAAGTACTTTGGATTGAGTCATGTGTTTTTTTCCCCTAAGCCATTTAATAGGGAGGCACAAAAGAGTCTGTTTTATTATCTTTTTGGCGCCACTTATGAGTGGACCTGGTCTGCCTGTGTTGATTAGGGTGAGAGTTCATTTGCTTTGTTTAAGGAATTCAACGCAGATTCTGATTATTATAACCTGATCAATCTTAGAATACATCTCCGAGGATTAGGAGCCTATAAAATAGAGTGGAGGGGAAAGAAAGTCAGAAAATCAATACTGGAGTGATAGACCATTGGTAAAACATCTTACAGCATACTAGTTTTTTCTGACAGTAATGTTAATAGTAAACATAATATTTTTTTCTATTGAAAATCCCATTGTTGCTTATCGATTATTTTTCCTAAAATTCTGCATGCATTTAATGATACAATTTTTACACTTTTAGTTTATGGACCAGCTATTTGTAAATAAGGCCTAGCAAGTGGTTTGAATTTTTTGTTATAAGTTTTGCAAATTGAATCAGGTTTCTAAATATTGCCTTGTTTTTAAAATTCCTTTAAAAAAAGAATATATTATAAAGATATCTTATTTGAAAATATTGAAACTGGTCAGGTGCTTCTCATTATTCCAAAGATAGTCTTAAAGGTTTTCATCTTTCCCTTATCAACAGTTAAACCTTGCAAATAATTATTTTTCCATGGACCAAATTTCTTAGCATTTTCACATTCCTGAAGCAGAATGTTTAACAGAGATCCAGGCTAATTTTTTTCTAGTTTATTGTTTTAGTTTATTTCATACAATTATATGCTTCTAACTATTGAATAATCTCAAATTTTTATTTATTAATATTTCTTTGCTCTTTTACTCCAATATTTTTAGCAAGCTGAAAACATGACACGCTCCTTAATATGGATTTATCCAGTCCTTATTAATTTATGACTCACATACCCACACTACTACTCCATATACTGAATATAATATCACAACCTTTCCAAAATTGCACCACACAGATAGATTGCACTATAATCTTACCATTCCCAAGTAAGAAACCAAAAGGTGGATGGAACAATGAAAGCCAGTGGGATGTTGGTTGTCTAAAACCATGATCCCTAGTTTAGTTACATAGGCTTTATTTGTGTTTTAGACAAACCATTTTTATACTAAGTGATTTGCTGTTACTGGTTTTTAATGATCTTCAATAACACTATGGGCATAGAATTTGATAGATTATACTTTCTCTACAATTGCATTAAGTCTTACATTTTTTCATCCAAAAAGTATAGTTTATAATCCTAGCCAAATTCATATTTATTATGCTTCCAGACAACAGCAAACCTTCATCACTGTAGGTACAAATGAACTTAAGTGACAAGTCAGCCTTTAGTCTTCTTTCCCAAAATTTGCATTACCTTTGATGGATTTATCTGTGGTTTGTGGGTTTGCCCAAAGAAAACACATGACCTGAACTCTTTTTAGCCTTTTCCTAGCAGCAGACATAATAACAACAGAAACAGAATCAACTGGATAAATCTACTTCTGTCATTTGTGGGTTGCTCAAGCAAGGGGTTGGACTAGACCTCCAAGATCCGGTCCAACTCTATGATTCTAAGTTGTAAGAATGCTGCCATTAGAAACTAAGTCCTCAGCCCTAGGCTTCTAGATAAGCCATAATTTGTTGTTCTCTCCCATAGTTTCATTACATTAAAAAGACATTTTTAGCTGTTTTTAATTTCTAGTTTCATAACATATATATGAAACATATATATGAAACATATATATGAAACATATCTATATCATAAGAAAAATAGATCTGTAGGGAGCAAAAATACAAACTATTGTCTCAATGCAAGCTGTCTCTCAGAGACTCAGGCAGGTTGCATGTATCTGTGAAAATAGATAAAAGATGAACAAATATAAATTGGAAAAAATAACTAGAAAAGGAATAACAGAAGAACATATCCATCCACAGACTGGAATACACAAAAACTGAGTTATATGAACCAAAATAGAAGCAATTGTGTTTAGGTGAAGGGCCATCAATTACATACTCCATGTTCTAACAAAATACCCAGTACATCTGAAAAAAAATCTACCAAAAACAAAAACACAAAAAAAATATCTTGCATTCAGTTTCCTTTTTTTCCATAGCAATGTGTTTTCTCTCAAAGGGAAATATGTGACAATATTTCCTGAAATCATTCATATCTTACAATAACTTTGATAACGACACTGATTATTTTTTTCTGAGCAAACCAGGAACAGCATTTTTTCCACCAAAGGTTTCTTGTGTAATGGGTGTATTAAGAAATATATATTATTCTTTACAAAGGAAATACAAATTGATCATAAATCTTTGCTCCACAATAAAAGAATGTACGGTACTTTAAAAAAATCTACAAGGACTGTTACTTTTTAAATCTCATTCAATCCTACTTTAATTTTAATATTTTTGTGTTCTCGTACCCTGTTAGCAAAATGGTTTCAGATCTTTTCCTTAAAATAAATCAAGCTACTTGCACATATGTCATCAGATATCATTATTTTAAAAAGTGGGACTTTGATTAAAGATAGGGGATCAAAAGAAGAAAGAAATCTTTCGTGTTTTAATGTATAATTTTAGAGATAGTGAACTTTGTTTTGGCTAACAACAGAATCATGAGAGTTTTTCAATCATTGACTTAACAGAGGTAAATCAACCTTAGCAACTTCCAGATGCACAAATTTTAGCTCCCAGAATTCTTGGCTAGCATGGTTATTAGACTAATAAACATTTTAGATGTTGAGGAGTTATAGATGTTGTAAATATTGAGTCAACTTATTATTTAAATCCCTGTCTTGGTAAGATTTTTAGCAAATTATTAAAATTAACAAGCTTTAAACAGATTTAAATCTAATATAAATTCCATCTCTCGACAGATAGAATAGTGGTCACTAAATTGAAACTGATATCAAATATATGGACCCTTTTGTATCTCACAGATGTATCTCTATCTATTGTGGAATCATAGTATGTATTCTAAAAAATGAAATTGTATGGAAAAGTCTTTGATTCTTTTTCTTGCAGTTACCAACCATATAATTCAATTTCATCAGTGCAGCATCAAAAAATCAGCAGTGCTGTAAATGCTTATATTGTAGAGTTTATGCTAGAGGAAAACTATAATGTAAGCCCTAGAGGTATTTAAAGAATTTTTAAAAAAAAATCCTAATCCACACACCTGGGTTAAAACTAGAATATTTTAGACCAGACCTGACCAGCCTCTCTATGTGCACTGTTCCATTAACTTTATCACACTGTCCACCGGCCATAGCTGTTTCCCAAATATTGTTAATTGCAATTCTACTTCTACTAAACAATAAAAATAATTTATTTGAAAAAGAGGAGGAGGAGGAATCACAGATCTTTCCATTGAAACAAGCTTATTATCCCTTTGGTGTGCTGCCTGCCTTAATTCCCCAGCAGGTCCCTTGCTGGGCTCCTTGATTTTGAGTCCAAATTGGAGTCCCCTTGCCTTTTGGTATTGGATTTCAACCTATACCCTCTTGAATATAGTATAAATTAATGGTGTCCATGGTAATAATGGGCTTATCCTAGGTCAGAGATGTCAAACTCAAGGCCTGTGGGGCCGGTCTGGAAATAGCAAAGGACCGGCCCACAGTGCCTCTGCTAGCAAAAATGGGGTGCGGATGGAACATGTGCCCCCCCCCGCAACCGCTTTTGGCCTCCAGAATCATCCAGGAGGCTTTCCAGACCAAAACAGGGCCTCCGGAGTGGTCCAGGAGGCCTTCCTTGGCTCAGAAGCTTATAAAAGGGAGGAAAAATAAAATATTTTACCTTTTAGGCTTGCAGGATTCTACTACTGTAGGCTATGTCAACAATTTTGTAGTTCTAGTCTTCCTATGGAGTCTGTTTCTTGATCTGGTCTCTCTCTCATAAGGTGATCAAGTAAGTTTAAAAAAAACAAAATCACAGAAATGTATGCCTCCCTATTTTTATAAGTTTATAAAACCATGTCTGCAGAGGTGCAGACCCATGTCACACCCACCATGGCCATGCCCACCATGGCCAAACTCCCACCCAGCCCTCCAAGGTCAAACCCAATCCTGATGTGGCCCTCAATGAAATTGAGTTTGACACCCCTGTCCTAGGTAATGCTGATTCACATGATTTAATTATAATTTTCTTTCAGATCTTTAAAAATGTAAATAGGCAGAGCACACTTTCTCAGATAGCATAAATATATTTCAGTTACAGTAAGGCCAATACCCAATGATTTGGACTTCAATAGTAGCCAAAATTATTTAAAGAAAGAATCACAAAATGTCTCTACACTAAAGAACTACACATCCAATTAAACAACATAACATGGATACAAAAATCATTAAAAAGATTGCAATCCTTGAATATATTTATTTCTTTTTTAAATCCCTTATTTAGTTGTTGAAAATGTTCAAGGAATCCAACTCTTGAGGCTAAATTTAAAATGCAACATTATATATAATAAAGATTGCTCTTCAGGAAATAGTAACGTAACTAGTTTCATTTTGTAAAGGACTCAAGAAAATATAGGCTCTATATTATGGGAGTTAAGAAGGATGTTGTAATGTTGACTAATTTCCACTGATAGTCGTTTCACCTTGTTACACTTGGTCTTTTAAGCATTAACCCAAATATTTGAGAACTTGTGGAATGAAACATGAAACTACCATGGATAGGAGAGAAAAAAGCATCAGAGAGCCTGGAAAAGATTATTAAAATAACCTGGCAAATAATAAACCCATCAAAAATAACTGGAAAAATCACATTTTAGTGAGCCTGAAGTGTGAAGTTTTGTGGCAAATGTGTCAAATAACATTTTCATTTATGTTAATAAATATTAAAGCTGGGCTAGAACCAAGGGGAAAAAGTAGCTTAACCTAGAATGGAGTGAGGTGTTCTCCAGTTCTAGGTCTCTTGACATCATGTATATGATTTCACAGAAGCTCAGGTCTGAAGGCACAGCTACAGGTAGTTCAGTCGTCTGCTAATTACATGATCTAACCAAGCTAGACTGAATATTTCTGATTCCTTTCTGCAGAACACTGTGAGACTACAAACATTATCTGGTACCTCTCTCAGATCACTCTAGATAGCAGGCTGAGATC
This sequence comes from Oxyrhabdium leporinum, assembly GCA_032468155.1. NCBI lineage: Eukaryota > Metazoa > Chordata > Lepidosauria > Squamata > Cyclocoridae > Oxyrhabdium > Oxyrhabdium leporinum. Next base: position 331,002 of record JANHFL010004961.1, read on the forward strand.
CTGAATGTGGGCATTAAATATATCATAACAGTAAGAAATATTGTGAGAAAGGTGTAAAATAAAGGTTATTGCATTCTGTTCTCAGCAAACTTTCTCCAAAATAGTTCCCCTACTCTTCGATGCTGTATACTTCACAAAAGGCATTGAGAAATGAATAAAAGTTCAAAGACCAAAGATAAGGAGTGTTTGGAATGCAAGAACTATGAAAAAATGCTGAAGCAACTGGGCATATTTATTCAAGGAAAGAATGAAGGGAGAAAGCAAACAAATGTTCTTTGAGTTTTTACCCACCCCGCCCCTGCCCCCTAAAAAAATCAGACTGAAGCAGATCATCTACTATACAGGTAGAAGATAAACTTTCTAGTGGTTTTTAACTAATTTTAATCACAGGATGCCATGCTTGTTTGGCAAAACATTCCTCTCTATATATTTCTGATAGCCAAATATATTCTGAAAGAATATATTCTTCCTTTTGCTATGCCATATCTTAGTGCATCCCTCCCTTTGCAAACATTTGTATCTTCAAGTCAACATTCCCTGTCAGCAAACCACTTCAGAGAAACGCTGAAACTTTCAGCTGTTGTGAGACATACATATCTCATTAGTCTAGCCTAATACGTGAGCTGAGTGGGTAACATTTTAACACCCTGAAGCTGAAGCAAGATGCTAAATGGGAATCGAAGAGTGCATTTGTATGTCCCATATTACCTTGTGCATCTGCATGCACACATACCCCTCTTATTTCTTTCTTTCTCACACATACATCAATTTTCTGGTACCGTAGTTATGTAATCAGTGATGTGCTCTTTCAGCCCATTGATTAGCTAGTGATAGGAGCTTGATGGGTTGATTTCCTGCCATTATTCAGAAAAGGAAACTTCCTGATCACTAGGTGGCGCGCTCATGCTCTGCAGGCCACCCTTTTTTGTAGTTAAGGGGCAGTTAAAACTGCCAAACCATAATGGCAAATGTGAGCAACCCTCTTGCAACTGTGGGATGCCCTTTCACTTTTAAATATTGGCTCTTCAAGACTGTAGTAGAGCAGGGGATTGCAAATATTAGATGTTTTCTGATTAGGATTATTAAAGGGCTATATAAAATACAGCACCCAATGATAACAGGTTTGTCCTATATTTTTTTCCAAACAAGGTAAAAAAAGAAAGGAAGTGCCCAATATTGGTGCTTTTCTTGTCAAATTTCAGCAGTGTGGTTCTAGAATATCCGGAGACTGTGCTTTGTGGTTTGACCCTCTCTGCCTTACACTCAGCACTGCTGAGATGAGACTTGTTGTATAAGTAGTCCTAGACTTTCAGCCACAATTGAACCCAAAATTTCTATTGCAAAGTGAGATATTTTTAAAGTGAGCTTTGTCCATTCTACGACCTTTCTTGCCAGGGTTGATAAGTGAATAACTGCAGTTAAGTTAGTAAGACGGTTGTCAAGTGAATCTGGCTTCCCCGTTGGCTTTGTTTGTCAGAAGATTGCAAACAAGGATCACATGTCTCCTGGACACTGCAACCGTCATAAATATGAGTCAGTTGCCAAGCATCTGAATTTTGATCAGGTGATCATGGAGATGCTACAACGGTTATAAGTGTGAAAAACAGTCATAAGTCACTTTTTCAGTATTGTTGCAACTTTGAATGGTCACTAAATCAACTGTTGTAAATTGAGGACTTCCTAAAATAATCTGAGATAATCAGAAAGGCTACGGATTTAGGGAAATCTAATCCAGAAACAAGGAACACAATGAAGATTCAGGATCATCCACAAATCTTTGAATGTGGAGCTTCAGGGAGCTGAAATCCCTGAATCCTTTCATACCATCCCAATTTTTCTTAACAACTATACAGTTCTTCTAATCAGCCTTTCTCTAATACTAAATCAAATGCTCTTTTGACATCCATATGCATACAAGCACTACTTTACAGCCCATTTTATTTAAAATATTAATATGGTCCTGCTTAAAAAACACAAACAGTATGCAACTACAAAAAAATACAACTAAAACATTAACATGTCACAAAACAGACATTAAAATAGTGTATTAAATGACGTGCTACAGCCATTGTCGTCTCTCTATGCAGAGGAATTAGATAAAAAGTATTTATTCTGAAAACTCAAATATTGCAGTTATTTGCTTTAGAAAATATCCTGTTACAGATCACTTGAAAATTCTTCAGAACATTATTATCTTTCACATGATTGTTTTAGCTTGCTTCCTGTGGCAAGTGATAAATAAGAGCTGGGAACTCAGAATACAATCTATTGAGAAGGATTGCTAAGCAAAAGCTATCTCCCCTCCTCCTGCCCCCTCCCCGCCTTCCCCCCACTGCAAAATTGGCACAGGGCAAGAGAAAGCAGGAGATAATTGTCTAGCTTCCAACCTGTCAGCTATTTGATACTTAGCTGATGCTTCAGAAGCTTGTTGTGATTCTTTGAATTTTTTTTAAATATATATTTTTATTATTATATTTTAAATATACATCCATATTGTGTTTGAACAGAGTTGGTTCTAGGTATCATTCATATTAATCCAATTCATAATAACAGTATTGGTAATCTCTATCACATTTATCAAATTTAAGTAATCCTCATTATATTGTTCAAACATACATAAGCAAAACAATGCCTAACTCCTCATCTTTATCTCTATCTATGTCTTTCTTGTGCAATCTAAACATTTCTCTATTACATATCAAAAAAATTGACTAGGTACCATTCATATTGATCCAATTCATGCTAACATTGCTAATAATCTCTATCACATTTATCAAATTTATATAATCCTCATTATATTATTTAAACATACATAAAAGAATACCTAACGTCATCTCTTCTCTTCAGTGCTTCACTTCTTATCCATTTTTTCCAATTCACAATAACAGTATTAGTAATCTCTATCTCATTTATCAAATTTAGGTAATCCTCATTATATTGTTCAAACATACATAAACAAAAAATGCCTAACTCCTCATCTTTGTCTCTATCTTCATCTCTATCTTTCTTGTTCAACCTAAACATTTCTCTATTATATAAACCCTTCTTAAAGTGCTGGGGCATGACCCCTTCTGTAGGGAAGCATAAATCACCACCAGAATCGACCTGCATGTCACCTCCCAGGAAACTTTCACAAGCCAGGAGAGCCATGGGTCTAAAACACAGGTGCTTGTACACATACACATCTATAGGATCCTGTCCACTTCCTCAGGAGCAACAGGGTCAAACCATTCCCAGATAATGAAGCAAGAACCTGCCATAGGTGCTTCTACCAGACCAGCAACCATGTCAGCATTTAACTGGGATGAAGTCGAGTGATTTTATCTTTCAGGAAATCAACAAATTTCTCAGTGCACCCCTTCAGGTGGACCTCTGTATCTTCCTTCCCCAGGAGGTTCACCTTAAAGAGGGTCGCTGGTCGATTATCTGCAGGCTCAATTAGTGTGGAGAAGTACTTACCCTTTGCCACCTGAACCGCTATGAGGTAGGCCTTAATAGCAGCTCTTACCTGTGCTCAATCAAGTTCATCCCTTTTCTTCTGCTAGCGGTGCTCTAGACATCTATTCAGCCATTTCGTTCCTCTGTAAGCAGTTCCACTGTAAGCAAATCTAAAAAAGACAAAAAAAATGAGCATTAAAAAAACGTACATATAAATTGCATCCCAGTTGAATATTGATAAATATATTTTAACAATAATAGTTTCCCACTGACAAAACATGTCTACAATTTATAAATTTCTACAGTTCTATTTCCTTAGATAATTAGACATACCATCTATTTACTGTAAAAAAAAAGAAATTAGCAGGTAACCCAACAACAGAATTAACTTCAAAGGCCTCTGTTAACAATCTATTATTGTATTTCACACAGAGAAAGTTCACAAAGACTTCTAATCTACCATAAACCACTGCAGTCGTTATCTCTGTTCTGTCCAGGATCAAATATCTTCAACTGATTTTCAATAATGAAACTTTTTTCTTAAAATTATCTGGGATTTTTGCAAGAAATTGCATCTCATTCCCCAAAGTCATAGATCTCTGTTGTGAATATCCCCACAGAACTTGCTGTTCAGAAAGGTTTTGTACAAGTTGAACCACAACATCTCTTAACAGTTATCTTCTGATTGAATATAATACATCTAATCCACAATCTCCATCAGTTTTCTTAATACAGTCTAGTTCATCGCTGATCCATACTGCCATCTGTCAGCCTTTTAAATTCATGTCCCTTTCAGCCTTCTCCAAAGAGCCTACAATTCTCAAAGAAAGCTCCTTCTCTTTGTTGTTTTTATTTTTAGTATAACAGAAATTTTGTTTAACTTGGATTTGACAACAAAACATAGGCAATTCCTCTCAAGGACAGAAAAAGTAGGTGTTCCATAAAAAAACGACCATGGGAAAAAATAAGATAATGTTTCCCAGAATAGAGAGTAAATAGAAAAGAAAGTGAAAATTCCTATTTTTTTTAGAAAGAAAAAGAAAGAAAGATTAAAGATATATACAAAAGAAAAATCAGATAGCAAAGTTCTTTTAAGAACTAGTAAAGTACAAAATCCTTGCAGTAGAAATCTGATGCAAATATAAATCAAATCAAATCATTTCACTATCAAACAGAAAGTTTTTGAGCCATCAGTCCCCATCCAGCAAAAGCAAAACTGTTTCATAACTCTAAAGCAAAGCAGTAAAAAGAGGTAAAAAAATACATTTATAGTCTAGCAAGGCGGTCGGGTGGTGGTGTTAAAATGAATCAGTGTACAACCAAATGATAAATAAAATCTAAGTCAAAAGCAAAAAAATAAATAAATAAAATCTAAGTCAAAAGCAAAAAAAAAGTGGTGTTTAAAACTGAGGTGCATTCGCTGTGCAGAAAAATGGAGATGGGGATATATTTTTTTGAATATAAAATATTGCTCCAGGCCCAGTGTTCGCTTCTCAATAAACATTTTACAAAGCTTTACAAAATCCCTGGATTAATTTTTATAGCCATGCATTAAATGGACATATTCCTTTTCATATCAACTTTTATACTTTCAATTTTTAGGGCATGCACGTCATTCCCTTGCTGACTTCTGTGCTCCATGATGAATCCCAGTGGGAGAAACCACATGAATTCTACCCTGAGCATTTTCTTGACTCTGAAGGGAAATTTGTGAAAAGGGATGCATTCATGCCTTCCTCTGCAGGTAACATCATTCTGTATATGTGAAAAGCTATTCTGGAAAGAGTTTCAGTGTAACAGGATAGTTAGGAAAATTCATTTCATTTTCTGCAGGTGAGATTCTCTGATGTCCTAGTGTATGTTCTATAAAAGGCAACCCTTAATGCCTTGTTTGAAAAGAAAACAACTGATAAAAGCTTGATCTCTGAGACTTTATTTTGACAAAGTTTGGCCCTCATGGACCACATGTGTGGCCAGGCTCTTGAGAGACTTGTATATTGATTCCAGAGTCTGCCAGGGGAAATCCTCAGTTCTCTGCACAAGTTACTGATATTCCTGCTGCCCTCAGAATCAGCATTTCTATCTTTTGGCAGTCCGGGATGAATCTTGTCTTTCAGCCTTCCTGGCTGGTTGGGGCCTTCAGACAAACACAGACATTGGGTCTTTTTAGCTTGAAGCTTTCGTTAGCTTTTCTTAAGCTTTTATTCATAGGCCATACCAACGTGGCAGAACTCAAAATGTTTTTCCCAAAGCCGATACTGACCCTGTGAAAAGAATAGTGCTGAGAAGCTTTTAATGCTGGTTTTTTTCAGTTTGGACTCCAAACGTCCCTGTCCATTCAGCCCTGTTTCTGTGATACTTCAGACCACAGCTAAATGCAGCTACAAACTTTGCAATCTGCTTGATGGGCAAGGATTTCAATGCAGCTCAAAACAAACCTTTTTAGTTTAAAAAAAAACTGACATCCCACCCCATTGCTTCCCAAAGCTGCCCTTATTTTCAGTACAAGATACCTTCAAACATTAAGCAAAGTTGTAGGATGGTGGGGGCTTCTCATTTTGGCACCCACCCCTTGCCTTTGCCTCCACTCCATTGCCTCTAACTCTACTCTCCACTTATCACTATTCCCCCTTAGGCAGCCTGCTTGCTCGTCCATCTAACTTTCCATCCAGCACCTGCACGAATTATCCCCACAGCAAATTTCTGATGTTGAGATGTCTTGCAAAGAGATGGCAGCAATGAGTTGGTGGTGGAGAGAAGGCTGCCTCCAGCTGGCCACATTGAGCTAGCAGTATCGAGTCATCCTAGCTAGACCCTTTTGATCATGTGATCATGAGGAATCTGCAATGGTAGTAAGTGTGAAAAATGGTCATACGTCACTTTTTTCAGTGCTACTGTAACTTCAAAAGGTTACTAGATGGACTTTTATATATCAAATATTACCTGTAATGGCACCAGGATGAAAATATAGATGATTGTACCGCAATAGGATATTTAATAGCATGCTTTTTAAGAAGACTTTCTCTGAAATTTTCTCTATTCCAAGAACTAAATTTTCTCCAAAGAGCAGAAAATTAGATAAGCAGAAGGGATGCCCTGGCACAGCTTAAAATCTTCCCCATAAAGTTATTTTTGGACTATTCCAATTGAGTAATAACCCAATTGAGTAATAACCAATTGACTATGTCCATTTGAGTAATAACCAATTGAGTAATAACACTCATCACAACACATATCTTGGCTCCATGAATATCTGAGATATCACCTTGGTCTATAATATAATAATTGCCCTCCTCTGGAATCACAAACTTAAGTCCATGCCTTAAGTCCATCTGCAGGACCAATTAAATGTGATATCTAGATAGCTAAAAGAGGGGCATTACTCCATTTGTTGGCATTAATCTCCCATCTTTTTTTGACATTATCTTCAAATTCAGAAATCTACTGCCATTTAGTAGTTTGAAAAATGCAGGTAGTCCTCAAGACAGTTTTTAAGAGACTTTTGCTCCATTTTACAATCTTTCTTGCAACAGTGGTTAAGTTAATCATTGCAGTAGTTAAGATAAAAACATGGTTATTAAATGAATCTGGCTTCCCCATTGACTTTGCTTATCAGAAGGTCACAAAAGGTGATCACATGAAACCATCATTAATATGAATCAGTTGCCAAGCATCTGAATTTTGATCTCATAATCATGGAGATACTGCAGTGGTCATAAGTGTGAAAATGGTCACAAGTCACTTTTTTCAGTGCTGTAACTTTGAATGGTCACTGAACAAACCATTGTAAGTCAAAGACTGTCTCCATTTCTTTAATACATTTTTATTTCTATCAATATCTTTGATCTGTCATTGTTCACCTGTGTGCTGATCTCTCCATGGCAACAAGACATTGAGAAATCCTGTGAAATAGTTTTTAAAAAATCCAATAAACCCTCATTGTCTCTGCCATCTACGCTTTCTTCCAGGTCGAAGAATATGTGTGGGTGAGACCCTTGCCAAAATGGAGCTCTTCCTCTTCTTTACCAGCCTCTTGCAGAAATTTACCTTCCATCCACCTCCAGGAACTTCTAAAGATGACCTGGACCTCACCCCTGCTGTTGGACTTACCTCCCCTCCCATGCCTTACAATACCTATGCTGTCTTATGCTGATCCAGCAATATATACATTACTTATATTACAATATATGTATTAGTATATATCTATATCTAGGCAAAATTTAACAACAGAATTCAATATTGTCTACATTTCATGTGCTGTTTAGAAGATAGAGGGAAATGGAAATGATCTATAATCTCATGAAATGTAGATTCTGATAGGAAGAATAGTAGGGAAATCATGAAAAGCAAAGTGTATTTTTTTGGGGGGGGATTTATTTCGTTTGCTTTTTACTATTTTACTATTTTTTGTCTTCAGCTTTTGTCTCTCTTGCTTTCATTTAATAAATGTAATTTTAATTACATTTTAAAAAGCAATATTACTTTTTTCTGCAATGGTCCTTAGTGCAATTTATGTATTTCCTTGTGCACCTCCCAGAATCCGTATGAGATGGTTATGGGCAGCTTTAAAAATTTAGTCAACATATAATATTCAACTGAATATTTATATTCAATTATATTCTTTTTTTACAAAATATAACAATTTAGTTATGATAGAAGTAATGATAATTATGATTAAAAAGTTTGCTCTAGATCTGTTAATATAATCAGAAAATTCTGTCAAAATATTAATTTGGATAACAAATGAGATTCAGCAACTTTCAAGAAGTAGAACTGAATTCTAATGACCAGATGACTGCAAGGAATATAATTTTTTTATCCTCCACTGTTCAATCAGAACTGAAGAAACCTCTTGGATGAGAAGCAAAACATTTTCAAGGAACAATAAAGTCCAGTTGCCTTTTGAAAAAGCACCTTTGGGTCAAACATGACCTAGATGACTTAGAATCTCCATAGACAAATGAGATTCAGCAACATTCAAGAACTTCCTTTTTATTGGAAAGGAGCTTTAATTTCTTTGCTATCTAATAGGAGGAATTGCCCAACTTGTCCAAAAACATATTGATCCATCGCATTATATAATGTACATGATAAAGCCTTTGCCACAAAAAACACTAAGTGCGCTTCTAAATAAACTGGTACAGATTGATGAGACTGGATTTCTTCCTAAAACATATATGAACTATAATGAAAAAAGTACTGGGGGAGTGAGGACAAAGGTTGGGGGTGGTGGGTAGTCTAAGGGGAGAAGGCAAACAGTGACAGCAAGGTGATAACAAGCATGGAAAGTTATCATCAGACACAGCTGCAGGTCACTCTTATGAAGCTGCCTTGTATCACTGTTGCATTCCAGCCCCTCCTGCTTCCCCAAAGACTTGGCCAACAGAGCTTCCATGGCCCCAGGTTTCTTGCTGATTCCAAATGCCAGTTTGGTGTGCAATAAGGATGATCTGGCATACATTATTGAAAATTGACTGGGGGTCTATGTTGTGGGAGGAGAGGCAGTCATAGTAAGGTGCCCACCTGGGTTGATATTCCAGGGCAGGATATGTGTGTAACTATTGCCATGCTAGAGGTGGCTCAAGAGGTCATGGCCACTGTGGCAACCTTGGACCTTTGATTGTCTCATGTACAATGATGAGATGAGATGAGATGAGATGAGATAACCTTATTGTCATTTTTTTTTACTGCAAGCATACCGGCCAACATTAAAAATAAAATTCTGTTGCCTGCTCTCAAGAGAGTGTATATCATCCCAAATACATACGTAACACACATATACACATGCTATATACATACATAAATATGTAGCTGAAAGAGGAAACTTGAGAGTTCACAAGGTTGTATATGGAATAAAACTGAATCTAGATGTTCTGCTTTGGATACCATGAAGACTCCTCTCAGAAGGTTGTGAACAGGATGTATAGTGTCCCAGAAAATCCTGCAGACTCTCAAGCATCGCGTATGTGCTATGTCCTGGATAGAAGGAAGCAAAATACCAATGATCTTTTCTGTCATCCTCACCACTCTCTGCACTGCTTTCCTGTCCAAAGCAATCTAAGTCCAGCCACTTTGATTCCCCTCACCCTTCAGATTCTTGTAGAGAGCTTAAACTTGCAATAAATCTTTGTACTCATTTGAATTGCCTGGATATTCTGATCTCCCTGGTGCTTGACATTAATCTGAACTAATCCTCTTCAGCAAAAATTTTATGGACTCCAGAATACCCAAACCATGATTTTAGATCTTAGAGCTCCAGCAATAGCAGACGAGCCAGATGTACACTCTATCAACAGAACAAGAACTTCATGCCAGATCCCCTCTCTCGCTAACCGGAATGTTCTCTTATTCAACAGACTCCAGCACCAAAAACAATCCTACAACCTTTGAATTTCCACCATCACCAATCGCCACCAACTACCAAGAGGTTAGGAGCTGCCCAACTATACCAGGACGGAGAGGGAGGGAGAACTAGAACTTGAGGCGGAAGACATTCTAGACTCTAGGAAAAGAGGAAGGGCTACCTGGTTTTTGATCACTCCAGGGAAAACACACGATATGTTCCTGCTCCCGATTTTGTTTTCCAGTTTCACCAGCACTTAGCTCTCTGTCCCCACAGTCCGATTTTGCATGAGGAACTTGTCAAGGAACTGTTAACCAGTCCCCCTGAATTCCTCCCGGGAGAGGTGTAACACTCACCTACAATGGGCCTTCCACATCTATCCTTCAATTCTCTGGAAGGGGAGAGGACCTCTAATAACGTTTTTGTGTTGCAGCAGCCACCACCTGCCTTGCCAGTTGCTTCAGATGAGAGGGAAGTCCGTTCCTTTGAGACTGCTTTCCTTCCACTCTTGCCAAGTCCCCATGAGAACTCAGACTTTGAAGACAGAACAGAGGAAATGGAAAGTGGCCTAAAAATAACAATAGAAGAGGAGGGGGCAAGGTGGAGAGATTGGTGAGCCCAATGCCCTCCCCTCAGATACCTTAAGTCCAACTAAACTTCGATACCTTTGACTCTTATCTACCACCAATACTCACTTAACCTACTTGGATTTTCTGATTCCCCCGGAACTTGACATGTTAGATAAGCCACCAATTAATTTGTTGCCTAGGTTTAGTTGGACTCCATGGTAATGGAATACTTGGGAATCCAAGTCTTTCGTAATGGAGAGCAAACACAATTCCCTTGATTGATTCCATCTAGAAACTAGAATAGTTTCTGGAGTTACTGGAAGGATTGGTGAAGTGGCAGCTGGTGGACTCAACTGGAGGCCCAATTCAGCAAGTATCCCAAAAAGCAAACATGTTTTTTCAGCATGCAAAATTTTAGCATGAAATGAGGGTTTTTAACTATGTGACAGCAATCACCTACAACATATCTTCCATCCTCAAATACAGAAAGACCTACATAACCCTCCAGCACTACAGTCCCACAAGCAAAGGAAAAGTCTGTCGTAGAAACCAAACTAGAGATCATGCAGAAAACTAAAATATTTCCCTCTTCTAACTGACCTGAGAGACATAGGAATTGTTTAACACCAAGGGAAAAATGGTTTCTGAATGGTTTCTCACTTAGCAATGATTAATTTGATTCCATTTCTTTACCCGTGTATGTATGTATTTATTTATCAGTCATATGTATGTGGCTGTATTTAACTAAATAGTAAAATATTTATTCCTGAAGAATATTAGATATTGCTTACAGCCATGAAGATTTCACAATTAATCCTGTATTCCATAATCTTAATAGATTATATATATATATAAATACTGTATATCGATCTTAAAAAGCTGGGTTATTATGTAATATAAATACTTGTAAATTCTTTGGTACATCTTTGAAGATCTCATTATTTGTGCAACACATGCGAGGAAAAGATCAAATTCCTAAGAGCAAAGTTCACAAATGCTTTATTGAACAGAGGCTCTGCCTACTGCATTGCTTTCAAATACATGCTGGAATCATTCCAGTTTTCAAAATTCCTCATAATTTTTACTGAAAACTGCTTACTAAAAGGAAATGGATTGGACTGGGGTAATTTTAAGAATGTTTTCTGGAGCTTACTGGATGAATGGATGAACTGGCAGCTGGTGGAAAGCTCAAATCAACGTGTATTTGCCAACATTGTACAAATGCCAAGATAGCTACCAATTGAGATGAGGGGTTTTAACTACATGGCAGCTCTTATCTACAATTTTTTATCCATTCCTTCTATATAGATACCCTCCACCCAATGACGCAAGCAAAGAGAAAGTGACAGAAATCTATTTTGCTCAAATAAGAGATCATGCAAAAAAACTAAAATACGTTCTTCTTCTCACTCAGATGACCACAGAGATATAAGAACTCTTTAACATCCGGGAAAACATTGGCTGAATGTTTACTCAAGAAGGCACATCTCTGTTTTTCTCTGTATCCAGTAGTGATTAATTTCATTCCACTTATTTATTACTGTATTTTTATGTGATTGTCCTTAACTAAATAATAAAAGATTTATAACTGTAGGTTGGTTTAGAGGCATGAAGCTTTCACAATTCATTCTGCATTCCGTAATTATTATATTTATATACATCTATTTTAAAAGCTGGAATATTGTGCAGTTACAATATGTGAAATCAGCTTCCAAAGTTTTTGTTCATCGCACGCATATGCATACCACATGCAGGGACGAATCAAATTCCTGGGGAGGAAACAGGACTGAGGGAAAAGTTCAGAAGTGCTTTATTGAACAGAGCAGACTGAGGATTCAGTAGAAAGAGTAGCTGGGCTCTGCCTGCTGCATTGCTTTCAAATACATGCTGGAATCATTTCAGTTTTCAAAATTCCTCATAATTTTTACTGAAAAACTGTACTAAAAGGAAATGGAATGGACTGGGGTCATTTTAATTTTATTACTATTTTTTCTTGCAATTATGTTCCTTTTGCAAAGGGGCAGTTCCTGGAATAACAGCTCCCCCAATCTCCCCCCGGGCCCCAGGACCATACCCGTTTTGGGAAATCTGCACATGATGGATCTGAAGAGGCCTTACAAAA
>JANHFL010004962.1:29856-41647 GCA_032468155.1 Oxyrhabdium leporinum
GATAAAATAATTCCCATATCATATAGTATTCCGTTTGTTCCTTCTCTTTAATTGCAAGTGTTAATCTATTCATTTCTACACATTCTAGTATTTTTCTAATCACATTTCCCTCTCTAGGGATCATTTCGATTTTCCAATTCTGTGCAAATACAATAGTCACACTTTCTTCTCTAGGGATCATTTCGATTTTCCAGTTCTATGCAGATACAATTCTAACTGAAGTTAGTACATGCAAATTAGATAAACATTTTCTTAAGCTTAATACTCAATAAATAATTATACAGTAATTTTATCAATCTTTCTTCCACTACTGTTAGTAATTTATCTGCTTCTGTCCAGTTTTTATAAAAACCATATAATTTCACATCTTTCCCTTATCTAGATTGTATTTACACATATGAATGTGTAAAAGGCTGTGCAATCTTAATATAGATGGCCTCTTTGACCCCTCTTTCAGACCAGGGGGTCCTCTCTGTCCAGAATGTGGACTTTGCTGTCTTCAGAAGAGTGACCTATAAATTAGGGCTTGCTAGATAGCAATTCAGATCTGTATCTTTTCCTGACTCAACTCAGTAGCGGCAAAATAAACGGTTCATTTATGGAGGTGCTACCAGATGTACATTCCCATGGATGTACGAGGGATGGTCCCTGTGGAAGGGGAGGTGGTATGATGGACTACAGTTTTCCAGATAGGGGGGAAGCACATTCCAAGGAGGGGTTGGGGAGGGAGGCAAGAGATAGCACAACCCAGAATGGGAGAGGAGACAGGAAGAGATTTAGGATAGCCGCTGCCTAGAATCTCCCATTGGGGCGAGAGTAGTAAAGGTTTGGTCTGGCAAGATTCTGTCTACCACATATAAGCAAATCAAGAGCCGAAAAGTTGGGTGGATTGTTCTATGTCATTCTTGAGTTGGATTTGTTCCAAATCACCTTTTCCTCTTTAAATCCCTATCACAGTCACAGCATAAACCTTTCTCCAATCTCTGCACCTCACAGTCTTGTTCCGTAATTGTTGGCAAGGAACTGTTAGCACTTTAATTGCCTCTTCTTCTGCAGCTTTAACTTGTTTGGTGGATATTTCATTTGTCCCAGGGCTTTCTTATTTCCTGATTATTTTTTCTCTCTAAAAATGTTCCTCCCATTTTATAACTTTATTTAATCTCATATGCCTCTAGCAGGTAAGCCTCTACTTTTATTATTCTTGCATATCCTTTCCTAAGTTGTAAATTTTCCTGTGATTTTCTCTGATCTGCAAGCAGCTCTCGCTTTCCCTTTTCTTGTCATTTTCTTGGATTGGTTGGTTGACATGTTGACTGAGATCTTTCCTTCCCCTTTCTTCCTCGGTACTGAAATTCAATAACTGAATTTTCTTTTTGCTCCCAAGACTTTCATTCTCCGCCTTTCTTTGTCTATCAAAGTGGTATCTGAAAGCCACTTCATCTTTTCCTCTTTGAAATTTTAGGACCATTTCTACTACTTTAGCTTTCATGATGTCTCTTATCTCTTTCTTGCATAAATTACATGTCATTATATGTGCCTTACACTGATTTATACTCTGACTGGACGTTCTTTAAGTCAGATCTCCCTGGCATATCTGCTCCCTTTAATTTTTTTAAAGTCTAATTCATATGGGTGATAGTTAGAATTCATGCTGGGTTCCACTGCCTTCATCTGAAAGTTTCATCATTGATTAGATGATATTTCTTAAAAGAATAACAGAGTTGGAAGGGTCCTTGGAGGTCTTCTAGTCCAACCCCTATAAACATTCATCTTCTATGCCTCATTATGTGGTCAGGTTGTCCGTTCTACGATATCCATCCGTAGAGTCTTCATTTAAATTGCTGGAAGATGAATAAAGAAGCAAAGAATGACCTTTGCAAACTCTTTAGCGCAATTCCTGAATTATTGCATTTATCCAGTTCAAATTTCCTGTGACTCTACCCTGCTACGTTTTTCCAATATATGCATTTTGATCATTGGTTAGTTCTACTACATAGTTTCTTGATGTTGTGTTTAGTAACTATTTCAATTTCTCCCAGAACTTTTCATTATATCTATGAGTGGCTCACACATCTGTACAGCAATTTGACGAACCTCAATTCAGGGTTTTGGAAATAGTAGACAAATCTTAATTTCAAGCAATAACAGACCTTATCCCAAGCCCCTTGCTTGACAAATGTATCCTGACAAGCCTCATCCATTTTACATACCTTACTGCATGTCAGTGCATAATATCCCATTCTTGTTTACTAGAAATTAATCTTGATTGGATATCCTATCTTCTAAATCAAAGTCTTACTGTTCAACATTGCTACTGACTGCGCTGTCTTGGCGCCGTGGTTAGAATGCAGTATTGCAGGCTAACTCACTGCTCACTGCCAGCAGTTCGACCCTGACCAGCTAAAGGTTGACTCGGCCTTGCATCCTTCCGAAGTCGGTAAAATGAGAACCCAGATGGTTGGGGGCCACATGCTGACTCTGGAAACTGCTTAGAGAGGGCTGTAAAGCACTGTGAAGCGGTATATAAGTCTAAGTGCTATTGCTATTGCTATCCTCTAATTCTGATAGATATAACCCTGTCATTTGTTGGGTTATAGCCGAAAATCTACTTAGCAATGTTGTTCTTCAGTATCACAGTCTCTTCATTCCTTCATGTGCTCTCATGTGCTGGAATGTCATGTGATCATTTGATTTGAAATGACTCATGCGGTTCACTTAAATTCACGAAGCATCCAATTTAGTACACACCATTTCTGATTTCATCATAGCAAGTTTCCTTTGGATCATGCTTCTCTTACTCTGTGTTCCTTTTAAAAGAAGGAGATCCTTTTTCAATACAGGTGGTTCTCAGCGGATAACCATTTGTTTAGTGACCGTTCAGAGCTACAACGTCACTGGAAAAAGCGACTTATGACCGTTTTTCACACTTATGACCATTGCAGCATCCCCACGCTCAAAATTTGGATGCTTGGAAACTTAGATTTACGATGGTTGCAGTGTCCCGATGTTATGCGATTACCTTTTGAGACTTCCTGACAAGCAAAGTCAATGGGGAAGTCAGTTTCACTTAACAACCGTGTTACTAACTGAATAACTGCAGGGATTCACTTAACAAGTGTTGCAAGAAAGTTTGTAAAATGGGGCAAAACTCAGCTAACAACTGTCTTGCTTAGCAATGGAAATTTGGGGTTGAGTTGTTGCCATAATTTGAAGACCACCCATATTGTTATCAATGAACTTCCTTGCTTTGATGTGGACATGGCATCTCCTCCAGAGAGCTATTCAGAAGTCTTCATGAATTCAACCTTGTTTTCAGTAACTAGAGAAGTGTTTTCTTACCAAGGGATATCCTCACCTGGTACCCAGACTCATGTAAATGTTTCAAATTCATCTATATGTCCAATGGATTCCTTTAGCTTCTCATCCCCATCTTGATCTTAAAGGCTACACTCCCAAGGGCTCACACTCTGGCCTGAATGATTCAGGGTAGCTGAAGATATTGAGATCCTTCCTCATTTAAAGGTGATCGTTCAGGGGCTGCCACAAAGAATTGCGAGTCAAACTACAAAGCACCTGAAGGCAGGACAAGGAGTAATGGATGGAAACTAATCAAAGAGAGAAGCAACTTAGAACTAAGGAGAAATTTCCTGACAGTTAGAACAATTAATCAGTGAAACAACTTGCTTCTAGAAGTTGTAAATGCTCCAACACTGGAAGTTTTTAAGAAGAGATTGGATAACCATTTCTATGAAGTGGTGTAGGGTTTCCTGCCTAAGTAGGGGGTTGGACTAGAAGACCTCCAAGGTCCCTCCCAACTCTGTTATTCTATTCTATCCTCTAGAAGAATGAGTTCACTTTTACCTAATGTACACTCTACCTTCCACGTTACAGATATGGTAACCTTTGCCAGTGATTCCTGCCATATATTTTTGCTGAGAAGTTTAAACTATTGCTAATGTACAGCCCCAATTTGGAGGAAGCTTGAATAATCAAAAATAAACCCTATTGAGTCAATGGGATTTTTCTGACAGGCCTCAAAAACACACAGAGGAGTTCCCTTTATTATTCCTCATCCATAGACAGACATCTTGCCAAACTAAATCAAATACTTGCATCGTTAAAGATATATTGTGAGCGAGGAGTTATCTCCACTCTTTTCCTCCCATCTATCTAAACTTTAGAACCATCTTAAACTTCACTGTCATTTTGATCCTCTAGAATGCAGCCCCTCCTTCCTGGGAATCCAGGATACATTATATCACACTTCTAAATAAATGTAGGTTTATATCCTAAATCTAGATTCAGATCTCTCTCTCTCTCTGTAGGAGATGACCAGGCTGAGCCTGAGGGTGGGGTTAAACACGTCATCAGTCTCCAGTCCTTTTGGCCCCAAAAGAGGCCTAAGTCTAGCCCACCTTGAATTCTTCTGACTCTTATCTACTGCCTATTTGCCTTGACCATTAGAAGTTCAGATTCTTGTAGAGAGCATAAGCTTGTAATAAACCTTTATAATTTGAATTTCCTAGACTCCTGATTTCCTGCACTGACATTCTCTCTCTCTCTCCTCTCTCTCTCTCCTCTCTCTCTTTCTCTCTCTCTTCCCCCCCCCCCTCTCTCTCACACACATCGCAGTGTTTTAATTGTCTCTATGGAACTCTTACATTTCTCCGTTTTTATTGTTGGAAGGACACAACATTCCAATAAAGTAACACAATCTTACCTACTTTGCCAAGTGAGTCTCTGTGGAAACCAGAGAATAGACTTACAATTGTGGGTGTTCCTTGTTGACTTCCCAAAGTTGTATAGATCGGAGTCTGGCTCCAAGGAAGGAGGGAGCATACTTATCTGTCAGTTTGTATTTTCATGTTTATACTGGCAAAATATCTGTTCAAGCCATCTGTATGCATCTATATTTCTTTTCACTCCCTCCTGTTTCTGAAGGTGTGTTGTGACTTCTTCAACCCTATTTGTTGTCTCTAAGTTCCACATTCTTCCAAAACGTGGGCTGATAACTCCTGTCTTTGTAACACAATCCTAGTCTCTATTTGTACTTTGCAACCATAATTGCCCTGTGCTATGTAGATATGGATGAGTGGATGTGGGGTAAGGTGTCATGCAAAATTATTGCGTTCAGTCAGATTGATTAGGTGTCCTTGTTCGTTTGAAGCTTGTTTGAAGTTTAGCAAGTCCAAACTGGATCTGTTTAATTGCTTGCCCATAAATCTGAGATTGGAATCTCAGACAGGGAAAGAACCAAGCATCTTAATGCGTAATATTAATGCCTACTGTGCTGATATTGCCAATGAAGAAAGCCAATGCTGAGTTAAAACAGACTTGCCTTTTCAGATACAGAATATTTGTAGTAATGGTATACAACTGGTGTGGTGGTGAAGGCATCAGGCTAGAAACTGGGTCACTGTGAGTTCTAGCCCCATCTTACACAGTACACAAAACCTGCTTTGGGCCCGTCCTTCTTCCTCAGCCTTGGAAAGGAGGCAATGGCACACCACTTCAGAAATATTTCCAAGAAACTGTAGGGTTAAGTCCAGCAGTCATCAGGAGTCAACCCTGACTTGAAGGAGATGAGAGATGGGAGAGAATAGAGGGTGAGACAGAAAGAGAAAGGGAGACAGAGCAGGAGATGAAAGAGACGGAGAGAGAGAGAGAAAGAGATGATAGAGACAGAGATGTGTGTGAGAGAGAAAGAGTCAGAGATGAGAGAAACAGAGAGAAAGAGATGTGTATGTGTGTGGGAGAGAAAGAGAGTGGGAGAGGGAGAGATGAGAGAGAGAGTGTGTGTGTAGATAGAGGCAGAGAGAGAGAAGATGAGAGAGATGAAGAGAAAGAGAGTGGAGATCTGAGAGAAAGATAGGCGAGAGATGAGAGAGACAGAGAAAGAGATCAGAGAATAGAGATCTGAGAGAAAGAGAGATGAGAGAGGTGTGTGTGTGTGTGAGAGAGAGAGGAGAGAATAGATATAGTAGACAGAGACATAGAGAGAGAGGTATAGAAACCACCACAAGAACACAAAAGATGGGAAATGCATACCTGCTTGTTGGTTTTTTTCCCCTTTCTTCCCTGCCTTTTTTCTTCTATCTCTTTGGACACAACCATTGATCAAAGATTTATTTGTTACAGTTGGCTAATAAGTTAAACTTTAAATTAGGTCAACAATGCAACCACCTGGGAAGTTGCTGCAGGTGACGTGTGCAAACAATGATGCCCATGGATTATGAATGCACAACTCATTTGAGTCTAAAAGATCAAATGGAAGGGATTGGGAGTCTCAAGTAGGTAGTTGGGGAATGAAAAAAAACCCACCACAATTGGGGAGGGAGGGTTGTCCAGAGAAAGAAATGGCTGCGTCCATGGGTGGGGCTCTGAGCCAGGTTGTCTCTGACATCGCCTGCTCCAAAATGAATCTGCCCTTTCTCTAAGATGTGTCTGTCAGGGTTCCCTGCTAAGGTTCCTGCACTTAAAAGAATAACAGAGTTGGAAGGGACCTTGGAGGTCTTCTAGTCCAACCCCCTCCTCAAGCAGGAAACCCTATACCATTTCATACAAGTGGCTGTCCAATCTCTTCTTAAAAACCTCCAGTGATGAAGCATCCACAACTTCTGGAGGTAAGCCATTCTGCTGGTTCTCATTGTCACGAGATTTCTCCTTAGCAATAGTGGCAAATATCTGTAGCTCGGGGGTAGGATGAGAGTGAAAGTTCATTCTCCCAGTTTGTGGGTTGTGGGTTGTGGACCCCATAAACTCTGCTGAAGATGTTGCCCAGCCTTGTGGTAATGAAACATTTGGAAGCCAACTCACAAGCTTGGAGAACGAATCCTCAACGTTAGATTTCTCCTTAGTTCTAGATTGCTTCTGTCCTTGATTAGTTTCCATCCATTGCTTCTTGTCCTGCCCTCAGAAGCTTTGGAGAATAGATTGACCCCCTCTTCTTCTTTGTGGCAACCCCTGAGATATTGAAACACTGCTATGATGTCACCCCTACTTCTTCTCTTCATTAGACTAGAATGTCCAATTCCTGCAACTCTTCTTCATATGTTCTAGCCTCCAGTCCCCTAATCATCTTTGTTGCTGTTCTTTCTAGAGTCCCAACTTCTTTTTTTGTATCATGATGACCAAAGCTGGACGCAATATTCCAAGTATGTTCTTGCCAAAGCATTATTAAGTGGTACTAACACTTTATTTTGTCTGCATTTCAGTTGCTGGGACTCCATAATGGGGCCTTTCTATGGAAGATCCATCCAGGTCCCCATATTCTTTGGTCCTCCAACATGTCCTGAGGAGCTTCTGTAGATAAGAGGACAAAAATCTGGCTCAGGAAGAGAACATTTGGGAGATGCTAAGTTTGCATCCACCCTTATTGAATTGTTCCATGAGGATTCGCTCTGCTTTCAGTATGTTCTGTAGTTCTGTAATCTCGGTATATATTTTTTTTCAGTCTGTCACTCCAAGCTGTTGGGGATGGAAATGTCAATACTAAATGCTATAAATAAACGTCCAAATTCCTCTTGGATCACATTTTTTTTCCCTTCAACCTTTACCCTGTTTTTTGTCATGTTGATTTTTCTTCCTCTCTCACACATACAACACTTCCACACCCAACTCAGACATCTTTAATCCAGTCTTACAGTCATTCAGTTTCATTATCTCAGGAATTGCCATCAGCGTCTTTCAGCAAACTCTGTTCATCATCGAAGGTTGCCTTGGGGTTAAGAGATGAGGAGCAAGCAGAATCATCTCCCAAACCTTGGGTTATTCAACCATTATCATAGATACCCAGGGCTTCCCGGCATAGACAAGGACTAATAAAGAAGGGCCTCTGTTGGGGGTTCAAAAATGTCAGATTGTTGCCGGGGACGGCACAATCTAAATTCCAACCCTCAAAGTAAACACACAGTACGGTGCATTGAGGTTTATGAAAAACCTTAGTTCCGCTTTAGGCATGAAAGCCCGTAGGGTGACTTTGGGCCAATCACTGGGAGACCATGAGTTCTAGTCCCACCTTAGGCATGAAAGCTGGCTGAGTGATTTCGGGGTAATCACCAGGAGACTATGAATTCCAGTCCCATCTTAGACATGAAAGCTGGCTGGGTGACTTCAGGCCAGTCCCTCACAAGATTCAGCCCAACCCACCTCACAAGACTGCTCTTATGGGGAAAATAGAAGGAGGAGGGAATATTTTGGCACATTCACTGCCTTGAATAATTTATAAAAAAATAATAAAGGCAAGATGTTAGTTAAATCAATCAATCATGCTAAATAACCACACTAAATTGCAAAAAAAAAGAGAGACTATTTTGATTTGTGCTTGATTCTTGGCAATCACACGGGGTACTTTTGTGTTGCCTCCTTAGCAATGGTACAAAAATGGTTTGCTGCTGCTTAATTCTGAGGTGGTTGTTTTTTCCAACTTCCCAGTCTAAACTTCAGCCTAGAGGTTTCCCGGTGGAAATCTAAGAACTTTCCAGGCTTATCCCAGTGCTTGAGGTCTACTTTGCAAAGAATGCAAAATCAAAATCTCTTTCCTTTCTTTGTTGAGCACAGACAGACCTTAAGAGTGAAAATAAATTATGTGAAAAGAACATTCCCTGGATGTGAAGTCTGCCAGTATCTAAGGGGCTGCCCTAGAGAAGAGGAGGTCAAGCTATTCTCCAAAGCACCTGAAAGCAGAACAAGAAGCAATGGATGGAAACGAAGGAGAGAGGCAACCTAGAACTAAGGAGGAATATCCTGACGGTTAGAACAAATAATCAATGTAATGACTTGTCTTCAGAAATTATGGCTGCCCCGACACTGGAGGTTTTTAAGAAGAGATTGGACAATGCTTTGTCTGGGATGGTATAAGGTTTCCTGCTTGAGCAGGGTGTTGAACTAGAAAAAAACATCAAGGTCCCTTCCAACTCTGTTATTCTGAATTCATGGCTAATGCTCGTATAACACACCCTGGAATAAGCTGGCTTGTGTGTTTCATTGTTCATCTCCAACAAGGAACGCTATCATTTCTAGTCTTACATACTTATGTTCTGCTCATGAGTAGTGAAAAGGTTTGTGGTGCTGAGGCTTCCACAGATATATATATATGGATATATATATATTCCACAGATATATATATGGATATATATATGGAGATCAGTTGGGCGATATTTTCTTATTCAGGCGAAAAGCCCGAGAGGAGCACAAGGTCATAACTTAAAAATACCCCCTCCCTCAACTGATTTCTGTCCTCCATCGGATTTGTAGGGAGACTATTAGGAGGGAATTATTTCCTACCAACAAAAACCCGGCTCCCTGCCTCGTCAAAAATGACAGGACTGTGAGGATTATGCCAGGTCATCCTATTCGGTTCTCAAAGAAGGTTGTAAAACAAGGAGGGAGCCCAGTTCCTCCAGTCGCATAACACTAGTTTTCAACAAGCCGTGTTTTGTTGTTTTTTCTGAGGGGGGCGTGTTGGAGGGGGAGAAGGATACAAGCACACAGATGGCCCCAGGCTGCAGCAATGCAATCCCAGTGTTTTCATTTGGTCCCCCTCCTGGCTGCATAAAGTGGCTTTAGCTGAGCGTTCATCATGGCAGGAGGCCGCTCGCAATTCATACCTGGGTCATATTCGGAGTGACCCCACGGAGGCTGCTCACTGGCTCCCCTGAGGCGTTTCATCCACTTGAATTATTCAGAGCCGTGTGCCGAGAGTGCCCTTTCCACTGGCACATGTTTCTTTTCTTTTTCTTCCGCCTTTTCTTTGCCTCTTATCCCTCCCTTTCTTTTTTCTTTTCTTCCTTCCTTTGTTTTCTCTCTTTTCTCCCCGCTTTCCCCTTTGCTTTCTTCCTTCTTTTTTTATCTTTCCCTCTTTTTTCCTTTCCCCTCTCCTCACTTCTTTTCTTCTGTTTCCCTTCCCCTTCTCTTTCCTCTCTCCCTCCCTTCTTTTTTATTTCTCTCTCACTCTTCTCTCTTCCTCCCTCCTTCCCTCCTTCCTTCCTCCTTTTCTTCCTTTCATTTCCTTCTTGTCTTCCCTCTTCCTTTCTCCTTCCTTCCTGTGCTCCTCTCTCTTCCCTTCCCCTCCTCTCCCTTTCTTCCTTCCTTCCTCCCTTCTCTCCTTCCCTCATTCCTCCTTTTCTTCCTTTTATTTCCTTCTTTACTACCCTACTGTTCCTCCCGCCCTTCTTTCCTTCCCTCCTCTTCTTCCTCCCCTTCTACATCCCTTCCCTTCTCCTCCTCTCCCTTCGTTCCTCCTTCCCTTCCCTTCTTTTCTCATTTCTTCTTTTCTTTCTCTTTGATTCTCTCTCTCTCTCCCTCTCTCCCATCCCTTCCTCTCATTCTCTTCTCTTCCTTTTCCCCTTTCCTTCTTTACTTGTCATTTCTTCCTCCCTGTCTCTTTCATTCTCCTTCTCTCATCCTCACTCCCCCTCTCCCTTTTCTTTCTTTGTCTCCCTTTCTTCTTGTTTCCTCTCCCCTCATTTTCTTCCTCTGCCCCTCCTAACCCTGTTAGTTCCCCAACCTGTTAATTAATTATAATAGGCATTACAATAGAAAGTTATTTGTTTCAAAGCAACAAATGAAATCCTAAAAAACCCTATCTTAAACAATTGTCGAATGTGACAGCTTTGGGAGACCAAAAACGCTTGGTATCAGGGGAGATGGAAATAAGGATGGGCGAATCTACTTATTTATTTATCAAATTGTGTAGTCGCCCATCTGTTACGGCACCCCACATTTATAATCCTCTTATAACATGTAACGGCACCTCAGCAGCGTTGCTGTCTCTTTCTCTTGGGTGCTGGCTAAAGAGAGATTTCTTTGCCAAAGGCTCCTCAGCCTGGTTTAATTTGCGCTTCATCTGTCTTTCATTTTTAGTGCTGTTTGTAATTAGCTGCTCGATTTTAAGAAGTACAGAAGATTCTCGGATGCCTGATGGAAAGAAGCAAATGGCACCTCAGACGTGCGTAAAGATACCCACAAGCAGTTTGCTTGTTTGTTGATTTGATTGATTGAAGACATAATTTAAGGTTCCCATTACCAATTTAGATTCTTAAACTCCCAGAAGCTTCTTTTCTCCAGCTAGGAAGTAGACATACAACAACAGCCACAACAAGCCATTTTATACCCCTTATCAACTGCCTTCACACAGCCTAAGCTAGTATTAGGGACTGAGCTTGGCCTAGCAGCCAGACACAACCGATGGGACTTCTAGTCCAAAAATATCTAGAAGGCCATGAATTGCCCTTTTCTAAGACAACATTTTCATTCATTCCCAGGATGCAATCTTGAATGAAGACTATGAATGAAGACTATGCTTTATCGGCACGAGGAAAGCCTTTGGCTAATTTGTCTCCGTTCAGAATCCAAAACCCAAAACCTCATGTTCAACATCCATGTGATAATTCCTCGTGTGTTCACCCCCGTCATAAGAGCTCATTCATTACATTCTGCATCCTATGACTATCATTCAAAACAACTCAGAGTGGCTGTATGTTCACTAAAGGGCTACATGGATGATAAAAGAAGATATGGGTATACAGGTAGTCCTCGACTTACAGCAGTTCACTTAGTGACCGTTCAAAGTCACGATGACACTGAAAAGAGTGACTTATGTCCATTTTTCACGGTTACTACCTTGGCAGCTTCCCCATGGTCACGTGATCAAAATTCAGATGCTTGGCCACTGGTTCATATTTACGTCGGTTGCAGTGTCCCGGAGTCATGTGATCAGCTTTTGATCACTTCTGCCAAGCAAAGTCAGTGGAAAAGCCAGATTCGCTTAACAACTGTGGCAAGAAAGATT
>JANHFL010004962.1:62876-73675 GCA_032468155.1 Oxyrhabdium leporinum
TCTTCTCCAGTTCTTTCTCTTCTGTTCTGCAGTGTCCAGGCACTGCCACATCCACTTTTTTTTTTCTACCCGGCAATTGTTAAGTCTGGCATGTTATATGGCAGCTGCCTGTCCTAAAATCCCAGAGCACTTAAACGTCTTCATTTTCTATGATAGCTCTGATTGGATTTGGTATTTTTTGACAATCGGATCTAGGTTAGCTAAAGAACATTGTGATCATATACGCACTGTTCCAAATACTGCGACTTTTTGTAATTGACAAATTGAGCTCCCTTCCGTTTTGACTGTATCCAAGAGCTTTTCCAAATCTTTGGCACAGCACAAAGTGCAGCAATTCTTATTGATTCCACCACTGTTTCCTTTTTCCACGTTTGCTCAATTGCTACTTGATTATTTATTTATTAGTGAATTATTCGGAATTTTATTTGTTTTAAATGTGACAAACAAAGGAAGTGTGTGGGTGAGAGAGAGACAGGTGTTTGTGGAGCCCACTTCTTAACCATGTTGAAGGCCACTTTATTATTCTCCAGCTGCTGTGTGTTTTTATTTACGGCATTTTAAAAAAGTTTGTTAATTATGTACATTTTTATTTAACGTTGTGCGCCACCCAGAGTCATCATGTGATGTGGGTGGTGGCCATATAAATTGAATCAATCAACCAGTAAAATAATTGTTTAACTCGCATCGTAGATGACAATTTGGGAATAACATTTGAGGAGATTCAGGGAGAAGGAAAGGTTCAGGGAGAAGAATCCACGTTTTTTAGGCACTTCAAAGCTTGCAGTCTGTCTCTTTCCTCTGCTGCGTGCTGGGTAGAATAAATAAATCCTTCTCGGATTGAATTGGACACTTTGTGTTAATGTGCATTGAATGTGCTACTTAAGATTTGATTTATAGCTGGGCTGGCAACGACTGATAACTCAGAACAACAACAGGAGCAAAGAAGAAGGCGTTGCTTCCAAATCCTCCCGACTGCTTGATCCACAAGACAGCCCTCATGGGAACAGTCGGAGGATGCCAAGACCATGGGGAACTCTCTTAGCAACAGTTGCCAAGGAAGGACTGGAGGCAATCGGTCAGGTCATTATACAGCAATCGTAGAGATAGGCAAATGACACTCCCCCAAAGGTCTACAGCCGTCAATCCGCTGCTATGGGAACAGACCGGTTTCCCTCAAACCCACTAGCTAATCTGGAGCCCACAGAGAGCGTTTGCGCCCAGAAAACATTTGCATTTTGACAGCATTTGCGTCCATGGGCTTCCAGGGTTGCCACAGAGACGCCCAAACAGAACGAAACAAGGAGCAAAATCGGGAGGCAAAATGGCTACCTCACAGCTGCCATCCATGCCCTTTGGATGAATGGGCCCTCCAGCCTGTGCAAAGAATAAGGGAGTCGGCTGCTTCTTAACAAATGGCAGAATTGTGGTGGAGGAAGAGGCACTCCCAGAAGAGATTTGGGAGAGTCATAATTATTTTAGCCCTTCCCACTCTGAAATTGTGGGGAAGAAGAAAGTACATGCAAACATGAAAATCTCTGAGATGGTACTGGCTGGATTAAGATGCTGTAGGAGCAGATGGCTTATTTGTAACTTTAAGCAGCTGTCCACTCCCAGCATCTGCAGCTCAGCAGTTTGGATGAACCCAGGGAATTCAAACACTCAGAATACCCCATGGAAAAATGATTCCAGGGAGGATGGGTGTTAAGGGATGAAGTGCTATCTTTAAATCCTTTAATCCCATTTCACCCCTTGAAGGCCCCACCCTCTCCAAAATGCAAAAGAAAAAAGAAAAGAAAAGAAAAGAAAGAAAAGAAAGAAAGAGAAAAAAAGAAAGAAAGAAAGAAAGAAAGAAAGAAAGAAAGAAAGAAAGAAAGAAAGAAAGAAAGAAAGAAAGAAAGAAAGATGAATGCGTACAGAATGCCCCTCCCTGGAGGATTATGTATCAGAACAACTAGACACAGTTTAGGATGATTATTTTTTAATTTGGGATTTCTAAGAAGGAATTTACCAGTAGAGAGGGGAAAACCTTCCCCCAGATCCCTCCTCTACAGCCTTTTCTGCCAAAAACCACTGCAAGTAGCTTTAAATGGACATTCTTCTCCCTTATGGTTCGCCAGTTATAAATCTTCATCTGTCTTTGTCAGGAACTACTCGTTTTTAATTTAAAACTGACTCTTCCAGTGGCTCAGGAAGCGGGGAGGGAGGGAACCCAACCCCAAACTGCAAATCTTTACATGGAGAAAATGTGCCTTTCCTGAAACTTGATCAAGCGAGAATGAAATAAAAATACGATTTCAATCAACTCCTGGGGTAAAGGGCTGCGTGAACATTTCACGAAAGGCAGGGGAGATATTTGAACTAAAGCTGAATTACTGTATTCATTGCCTGTCTCTTCTCATCGGGGGAAAGACACGGGGCTTCCCTAGCTGATCTCATCCTGAGACTTGAGAAGGATTGCCAAAAAGGAGAATTTCTATTCAGCCATATAGACAGGAAATTCCACTCTAAGCCGTCAGAAGCTTCTTATGTGCCCAACCCTTGACTTATCTTTATTCATTTCACTCCATTTCCATAAGCAACATAACTCCATCAGCCTGTAACCATTCCACTGCCTCTGCTGAATCGGGTGCAAATCACACAAAAAAGTGACAAATCAGAGACTACAGCCTGTTCCCCACCCCACAAAAATAAGCAGGTCCTGCAGCAGAAAATGGACAGAGCCAAGACAAAAGTGTTATTCATGTTGTAATTTAAAACTAGAAACAGTATTGCTCCCCGTTGTATTTAACAACTTCCTCATTCTATAATATTTATTTGATTAGTGTATATGGCCACCCATCTCCCTGGCATGTGACTCTGGGCCCGTTATACCAACAATCAAAACCTTCCACTATTTAAACCAGTTAAAAACAGTTAAAAAGGCTCAATCCTGCTCTCTAATTTATCAGGTTCCTCCCAAGTCCTAGCCTTTAATGTACCTTATCATCAAACCACATTCCCTCAACCTGCCCTTTGTTTTGCTAAAGAAAGGTTGGAAGATGTAGGACGCCATCCAAATTGGTGGACCAGATTTATCATACACTCTACCGCAGGGGTATCAAACATGATTTCATTGAGGGCCGCATCAGGGTTGTGTTTGACCTCGGGGGCTGGGGTGGGCATGGCCAGGGTGGGAGTGGCCAGCTTCATGTCACTCATGTCGGGGGGTGCCTGTGGTGGCCCGAGCATTCTGACAGGAAAAACAGGCTCCCAAGCTCCATTTGTGGCTGCAACGGCCTCCTGCAACCCTCTCCCAATGAAAACGGAGCTCGGGAGGGCCGCTGCCAGAGGCACTGTGGGCTGATCCTTCGCTGTTTCCAGGGCAGTTCCGCGGGCCAGTTCTAAGCACTCCGCGGGCAGATCCGGCCCACGGGCCTTCAGTTTGACACCCCTGCTCTACAGGTTTTACATACAACCGATCATCTAGCAACTGCTCAAAGTTACAACGGCATTGGAAAAAGTCACTTACAACCAGCCTTCGCACTTACAAGCGCTGCAGCATCTCCACAGTCATGTGATCAAAATCCATGTAGTTACAATGGTTGCAACATGTGGTTACCGTTTGTGACTTTCCCAACCGGCTTCCGACAAGCAAAGTCATGGGGGAAGCTGCATTGGCTTAGCGACCATGTAACCACTTAACAACTGCAGTGATTCATTTAACAAAAAAGTTCATAAAATTGGATGAGACTCACTTATCAACCTCTTTACTTAACAAAGGAAATTCTGGTCCCAGAATTGTGGTTGTTATGTCGACCACCTGTCCATCAGTGTTTTTCACACTGTGTGTGAAATGTGTGGATTTCAACTTCCAAAGCTGGGGAATTGGGGGAGTCGAAACCCACACACTTTAAAGTTGCCATCTTTGAAAAAACAGTGCTCTACCTACAGTTAGGCAGGAGTTCAGTAGTATTCCATAGACTAAAAAGCAAACTCCATACAGATGTTGAAAGTCTTAAGACGTCAAAGTTCTTTCTGGAACCTGGCAGATATTTTCTTTATCTCAACCCCTCTGCCTTACACCAGAGAGGAGCAAGGTTTATTCTTTCATAAATACCTTCCTCGGATATGTCTAGTTTAATTAAAAGAAGGACTAGGGGTGACGTGATAGCAGACTTCCAATATCTCAGGGGCTGCCCCAAAGAAGAGGGAGTCAAGCTCTTCTCCAAATGCGCCTGAAGGCAGGACAAGAAGCAATGGGTGGAAACTAATCAAGGAGAGAAGCAACCTGGAACTAAGGAGATTATTAATTATTAATAGACAATTAATCAGTGGAACAAATTGCCTCCAGAAGTTGTGGGTGCTCCAATACTGGAAGTTTTTAAGAAGAGATTGGACAACCATTTGTCTGAAATGGTATAGGGTCTCCTGCTTGAGCAGAGGGATGGACTAGAAGACCTCCAAAGTCTCTTTCAACTGTGTTATTCTGAGATTAGATTATAATAAAGGCTGAAAAAAGGAGTGGGTGGAAAGAGTCTCAAAATCAGTTATCTTTGATATTTTTTTCTTTCTCTTTGTAGCGCCCAGTTCTCTTTTTTTCGTTCCATTTCTCCCAAACAGCACCCACAATGGATATCTTTTGAACTCAATGCTCAAGCAGGACTTTAGAAATCATGCTGAACATTTGGCCACCTACCGTACAATTCTAGGCCACCGGGTTACTTCTCTTTGCCTTATACCCTGATCACCTTTTGCGGATGCCTTCTAAACTCTGAACTTCTTCATCCTGCTTCTCTCTCATCAGAGAAGCCTAGTCAATCAAACTGCCAAAGACCTTCCTTAAGCTACAGTGGGTGGAGAAGGCCCATAATTGAAAGTGGCAGATCTTCAGCAGGTTTCTTAATCGCTCAGAAGCAGCTGCAAGCGGAGCTAATCTCTGTTTAGCAACCAAGAGATCCCCAATTGGCAGGGCCTGTACACAAATACTTGGATCACAGCCCTATTAGGCTCAGCCCATGCTTAAAAGAAGGAGCCTGTTCCAAGAATGTGGCATGACAAAACCCTCGAAGACAAAGCCAATTCTGGAGGTGTGTCACTTCAATGTTGCTAAATATAACATAAACAAGGAACCATGAGCCCCATTTTTTTTCCAATTCTCTGCACGTGCATGTATGTGTGCATGCGTTTGCATCTGTGCAAAGTGAGAAGAAAAAATGTATAGAGGCTATATTCTCAGCCCCCACCCCCTTGCACTCACCTTGCTCTCTTTTTCAAGCTGAGGGGTTTGGCCCATTGCATGTCTCTAATCTAATATTTATGTATTTACATTTCAAACTAGGATGAAATCTTGGAACAGCAGAAACTGAAGTCTATATGTTAGGGATGTTAAACTCAAGGATCTTAGATCTTAGATCTGACCCATGGGGCCGCCCTGGAAACAGCAAAAGACCAGCCTGCGGTGCCTCTGCTAGCTCCTTTTTCGGCTGTGACGGCCTCCTGCAACCCTGTCAGGGAAAATGGAGCTCAGGTGGGCCATGCTCCGTTTTCGCTGGCAGAGCACTCAGGCCGCCGCCACAGGCGCCCCTGACACGAGTGACATTGAGCTGGCCCTGTCCACCCTGGCCATGCCCACCCGCCCCCTTCCCAAGGTCAAACACAATCCTGATGCGGCCCTCAATGAAATCAAGTTTGACACCCCTGCTGTATGTAGATCCTATTAACCTGTTCTCACACTCTGTTTGCCTTTAGTTTTTGTAACCTAAATGGAAGGGAGAAATCAGTGGGAGCTCTTGTCTGGGTACAGATGTCAGGCCGTGGTTTGTTTCTTTTCAGCTTACTACAATGAGCGATACTACAATGGGTGAAACCTACCACTGTGACTTCCTATTACGCATGAACCAATCCCCTACAAGCTTATTCCTCAATCACATAAGATCCTCTCCCTGCACAGTATCTGACTGCAATCAAATTCCTCTTAATCTAGAATTATTCTATTCTCATCCATCTCTATCAGTAAGCTAAACTGTTACTACTACCTTCCGGGTACTTGTAAAAAAAAAAAGGTTTCTACCGTTTCTAAGCTGCAAAAATCTGGATCACGACCTCTAGGTGGCAGCAAAGAGAAACAGGAGAAGCTGATCCTCTCCTGCCACTTAGCGGCTGTCTGGATTTTTGCATCAGACAGACTCTTGCCCTTAAACTAACCCACCTCAGTGGGTTGTCAGAAAGAAAAGTGTGAGTCCGGGACGCTATCCTTGAGGGCAGGGAAGGGGAGGTGACCAAGTGAAACTTTGCTGGGTGTGACAGCTGCAATAAAATCAAGCATTAGTCTTCCTGAGTTTCAAGCGCTGGTGAGAGTCTCAACCAATTCCTTTGTCTGGCTGGCCCTGAACTAGGCTTAGCAGCCGGATATGATTTTAATTTCCTGCAGTCCTCCCAGGCATTGTGGAAATGGGCACTCCCAGATTAGTGTAACTAGAGAAATGATTATATAGGAACGGGACCACTGACGGACATGTTGCCAAAAATGTAGGATTGTTCTTAGATGCGTTTTAATAGGATCCGAGGTCAGATTCAGGAAGTCCGACATACAAGCCCAGCAATTTAATTCTATCCTACTAAGCTTCTGTTGACTCTGTATTTTGGTACTTCCGAAGTTAATCGTGTCTTAGCAAATATGAGACCTTTGTTTTTCTTTCATTGCATACTCCTTTTATTTGTCATCACTAGAAGTTCCACCCTTGGCAGCATACAGCACAAAAAAATAAAAAGAAATTCAAAATCAGGACATGGAACAAGTAACTATTTATTTATTTGCACAAATACAAGCAGTGAGTCATTCTATCTGGATCGCTTTTGCTCCAATGGCTTTAAATGATTTCAAACGCCACTGATCTTTCATTGAGATTAGTATTATGCCTGCATAATTCCTTTTACACTCTGACTTAAGAATTAGCAACTTAATGTGGTTGAAAAATAGCACCAGATGAAGAACAAGTACAAAAATAACAAAGATAATCCTTAGTGGAATACTGTTTTATTCACATGCGGGCTACATTTTTTTTTCATTGTGGTAGCAAAGTAATTTCTACTGGATTAGCTCCAGCTATACAAATGTCTTCTTTTATACAGAACCAGTAAATATTTTGCATTTCATAAAACATAATCACAGGGTTGGAAGGGATCTCGGAGACCTTATATCATCCTGGTCGTCCGGTCTATTTTTGAAAATCTCCCATGTTGGCGCATCCACAACTCCCAAAAGCAAGCTATTCCATTATTAATTATTTTCACTGTCATTGTTAATTATTTTCTCCTTACTTCCAGGTTGTATCTCTCTTTAACAAACTTCCACCCACTGCTTCTTCTCCTGCCCTCCTGTACTTTGGAGAAAAAGAATAATTTATTTTAAACTTATACCTGCAAGATGTTCATCCCCGACCAATGTACTGTCGGTCTACTCTAAACGGTCTACTTCATATCACCATCTTGGCTAATTGGGATCGATGGAAGATTCCCTGTTATTGTTCCATAGTCGGCATAATATATCGTTGCTAAAGAGAAACAATAATTTACTGGCTGACTACACCCTGTGCCTGTTTTAGCCTTTAGCCTATTCCATAAAAGCCCCAGTTTCAGAGGACTAGCTCCTCATTCAGGGCCACACCTACACAATAATCAGGGCTTCGATCAAACATGCTTGGGACGTTTAACCAGGAATGTGAAAAAAAAAGAAGACATCTTGACGGGGTCCAAGTATGAGAATGATTCTAATAAGCAGTTTGAACTGTGTTAGAGGGGAAAAAAAGAGATAAAGTTGTTTTACAGTACGCAATAAATCTATAAAGCCAACTGCTGTAACGCAGATAATTCCAAACCATCTGGTCATTCATTTTAAAGATGGTTTGGAATTATAACTTTGGACTTACAATGGCACCGAAAATGGCATTCAACCTGTCCTGGCAGATACAACTGTCACCCCACCCCAGTGACTGTCATTTGGATGCTTGGCAACCGACTCATGCTTACGACCGGTTGCAGCATCCTGCCGTCGCCTGATTGCAGTTTGAGATATACCCAGCCAATTTCTGACAAGCCAAGTTAACAGAGGGAACTGGATTTGCTTAATGACCACATGGTTCACTTAACTGCTGCGATTCACTTAACAACCACAGTAAAAACGGTTTTAAAGTCAGGTCTGGTCCTGTGATGACTCGTTTAATGACCGTTTCACTTAGCAATCAAAATTCTTGTCCCAATTATGGTTGTTAAGTCGAGGACTATCTGTAAATTTCTGTGAATCACAGATACCATGTGAATTCCTGAGATCTAGATTTCATTGAGGGCTGCATCAGGGTTGTGTTTGACTGGGGTGGGTGTGGCCAGGGTGGGCGTGGCTAGCTCAACATCACTCATGTCGGGGGCACCTGTGGCGGCCCGAGCGCTCTGCCAGTGAAAATGGGATCCCCAGCTCCATTTCCGGCTGCGACGGCCTCCTGTAACCCTCTTGCAGTGTAAACGGAGTTTGGGTGAGCCGCATGCACCCCTCCCAAGCTCCGTTTTCACTGGCAGAGGCACTGTGGGCCGCTCCTTTCTCTATTTCCAGGGCAGCCCCGCAGGCCAGAACTAAGCACCAGATCCGGCCCGCGGGGCCGTGAGTTTGACACCTCTGCCTTAACATATAGCTGGCAGGTCCTCAAACAGCTCTGTTAAGAGTTGAGTTCTCAACACGTAAAGATACACCTTCCAGTGTTTTCCTTATTTACAGTACTTAATAACGTCCTACTGGGTGGGAAGGGTAGATGCAGTTGACTTCTCTGCTCCACCGCATCTGAAAGTTTGTTCATTTAGAGTGACCATTAAGAAGTGGGAGATGGATGGCTAAAGCAGATGGTTCACAGTGAGCATTTTTCACTGTTCTTTATAGACAAAGTGGATCAGATTCATTCTGCCTTTTATTTAGTGTTT
The DNA here is from genome assembly GCA_032468155.1 of Oxyrhabdium leporinum. NCBI lineage: Eukaryota > Metazoa > Chordata > Lepidosauria > Squamata > Cyclocoridae > Oxyrhabdium > Oxyrhabdium leporinum. The sequence goes on from JANHFL010004962.1 coordinate 71,823, forward strand.
GGCAGATCACCAGAAGGCAATCTGGCAACCACTTATTCTGTTCTCATGAATTATTTTCAACATGTACTTATCTAAGTGATGGACTTATGACCTTCGTAGCATCCCCGTGATCCAAATCCAGATGCTTGGCAACTGGCTCATACGTATGACCACTGCTGTCTCCTAGGATCACGTGATCACCTTTTGCAAGCAAAATCAATGGGGAAGTCTGATTCACTTAACAACCCGGCTGATAACTTATCCACTGCATTGATTCGCTTAACAACTGCGGCCAGAAAGGCCGTAAAATGGGGGCAAAACTCAATTAACAAACATCTCACTTAACAACAGAAAGGTTGGACTCAATTGTGGTCGTATGTCGAGGACTAGCTTTTGCATTATCTTTTCCCCCAGATACTTGCCTCCTCCTGGTTGATTGAATTGGTCAATACAAGACTGATCACATAGTTATGGAGGGAATCAATGCTCTCTTGGACATACAGTACATATTCTTGCCTTTTTAAATGACACAAGGTTAAGATTTCCTCTAGGCTGGAAGATCTCTATAACTATAATCCAAGCCAGTCTCAGGTAATCCATCCCTGGACAAGACAGTGCAATTCCAGTTGCATTTTGATGAAATTGATTGTCTGGGCCTATTTCAACTAAGGTTCCCATTTCCCCTGGAGATGAGTCCCACCACTGTTGTATCATCTGCAAATTCAGTAATAGAATTACTAGCGTGAGTGGGAATGCAGTCATGCACATAAAGAGGATAGAGTAAGGGGCTCAACACGCAACCCTGTGGTGTACCAGTGTTAAGAATAAGGGCTGAAGAGGTACGATTACCTAATCTGACCCTCTTGAGAGCAGCCAGACAGGAAATCCATAATCCAAAAGCAGATTGAATAAGAAAGTCTGAGATTCTTTGAGTTGTTCTAAGGTTGACGGGTAAAATCTGAGACTCACCGTTCAAACATCTTCAGAGCCCAGGAAGGAATAAACGCTGCACCTAATATGGGTTGTCAATTTTCTCCCTCTGCTTGGGGGGACAAATTGAACTTATTTTCCAGATTGCAAACAGCCAACCGCAATAGCTCCACAGGCCAACTTTGATGCAAGAAAAACTGAAATGATGGATTATTCCTGATACACCCATCTGCAATTAGCAGTTTGGTTCTTGTTTCAGGAGAATTTTTAAAGCCTGACTCACTTTCATCAGATAACAAAGATGATTGTGGAATCCACATGAAACCCAAACAGACAATCAACCAAACTTGGAAATCTTGTGTTTTAACTGACACTCAGCACCACAACTCACTGGCTGCGGGCCAAGTTCTTGATTTGTAAACTAAAATCCAAACTTCTAAGAAGACAAAAAAACATCTACAAACACGTGACAGGACTAATTATATGAAGCAAAATGATCAGCAGGCCCTTCACGGTAAGGAAGAGGCCACATTTATAACCACCTTTTCACCGGAGATACCAAAGTTGAAACTCTTTATGCAAAGCGTGTGGTTTGTTACTGAGCTATATTTTTAAAAAGACAAATCCAAACATACCAAGAGAGGACACTAGGAGAGGTAGTCCTTGATTTAACGACCGCGTGAAGTTATGATGTCACTGTAATAAGTGATTTAGACCGGTCCTCGCGCTTGCAATTATAGCAGCATTCCTGCAGTCATGTGATCAAAATTTGGGCACTCGGTAACTGGGATTTATTTACATTGGTCGTCCCATAGGTGCTTTTTCAGGGACTTTCTTGGGTTTTTTTTTCCTTTGAAGACCTTTCGCTTCTCCTCCCAGAAGCTTCTTCAGCTCTGACAGGACAGTGGGGGATGGAAGAGCTGTCAGAGCTGAAGAAGCTTCTT
>JANHFL010004963.1:0-14245 GCA_032468155.1 Oxyrhabdium leporinum
TCCATCCATCCATCCATCCATCCATCCATCCATCCATCCATCCATCCATCCATCCATCCATCCATCCATCCATCTGTGTGTAGGCATATATACTGGACACAAGATACATACTAGTCTGGCATCTCACCTTGACACAAAAAAGTCAGTGAGAATTGTGAGATTATGGCAGAATGTAAATGTAATAAATAACTATAACAAGGTATCTCCAAAAAGGGAGGCAACATATGGGCAACAATTTAGCATGAAAAGTGCTATATTCTATCTATATATTATACAATAAATGCTCTTAATAAACTCTGAATTATATTTTGAATGAGAAGGAAAATACTGCTGGAGCAAAATTTAATCAAATCTGATTAACACAACGGAGGTTTTCAAATCCTGCAATGTCAGCATGGCACTTTGTTCTTCATTCAGAAGGCTGCATCTAGTTACATGTTCAATTTTGAACTATGTATTATATAAAACAAGGGTGGGTAGAAGATGGAATGGGATTTATTGGTAGGTTTCTGGGTGACTTGAAGTAGACAGGCCAGAATTTATGACTCCCAGTTGTTTGCAATAGCAACAGTCACTTTTTCTTGTCTTACTACTGCTGATAATAAGGTTGTAAGAACATGTATGTGTGAAAGAACCAATAGGCAATTAGGTTCTAGTGCTCAAAGTGGGCTTAGCATTCAAAAGATACATCTCCATCTAATATATTTTTTTAGATTTCATTTTAATCCCACCTTCATTTTATAAATAACTCCAGGTGGTGAACATATCTAATATTCTTCCTTTTCCCATTTTCCCCCAGCAACCTTGTTTTTTAGACATGGTTTTTCTGCCTATAGCAGCACTAATATTTATAATCCCCTAGTTTCTAGCCTGATGCTTTAACTACTAGAACATATTGATTTTAGGACTCTAGTTAAAAAAAGGAACAGTGAAATTTGACCATTCCTAATATATAGAGAATTTGAAATGAATTCAGAGATGAGCAGAGAATATTGAAAACAAGTCTTTTGAGGAAAGGCTGGAGTAACTTAGACTCAGCTACCTCAGAGGGCAAGCCCAAATCTAGTGGTCTTAATTGATAACTTTTGAGTGAACATTTAGGTGGATTCTTCACAGTGAGAGAAATTGACGAATGTTCCAGAGGTTGAGGAGGGAGAAAGTCTATCCAATTTTCTGAGGGCAGAAAATTATCTATGGTTCAGGATTTCCTTCATAAAATGTGGGGCCAGGTTTAATGTCATTTTCATCCTATGGCTTAAAGAATTTTCTTAATAGAATGCCACTTAAAAAATAATTACTACTGTAGATACAGATATGGTTAATATTCATACCCTCGAACAGACTTTTCCCTAACGTCTTAATTTTCAAAAACTCAATGATGCTTTGTTTAGTTAGAATGTGATCTAAGGAGAAAATAAAGTAATGGAGGTGTAAGAAATAAAGAATGAGGCAGCAAGGTGAAAGTGCAAGCTTTTCCCCCTTTTTTTGTGTCAGAATTTTGGGTCACCCAGATGGTATTTGCAGTAAGCTCAGACAAAACAATTTTTCTTTTAGAAGAATACATTGTGTTTTTAAAAAATTCTGCAATGTGTTTAAAAATTCTCACATTGTCTTTCTTTGATCCTCCCATTGCATTACCCTCACCCCTGGTCATTTGTTCTTCTCTCAATAAGTATCCACTGCTCATTCTGTTTATTCCTCAAAGATTATGAGATTTCCTCTCCTTTTAGGCTATTATGTCTATTACGACTTAAAACCTGACCTGCTGTAGGCACCCTCCGGCAGAACATGGAATATAAATCAAATGAACAACTCTGGGATTTCCTGTGCTTGTTTCTATCTCCTTATATATGAAGGTGTTTAGGTTCCCATGAATTTCCATGCCTGTATACGTTTGCTATTTGTGTCAGAGCACTGGAATGGACACCATGATAGAGCATTTATTCTCTCAATGGACTATTCTAAGTAGTGTTTCTATAGGAATAAAAGTTCAGCTCTTTCTCATAATCTTTCCATAAATTCTATACTCAAGCTCTGACACTGAAACATGGGTTGGGTGCCAGTTTTCACCAGCAATTCTAATTATTATTCACAATTATAATTTGTAATAAGTCTCATATGGCCTGAATCTCAATGCTATGGGTCCTGTATCTTGATCAGACAACATTCTAGTCAAGCCTCCTCCATCCTGATTCAATTATCTACCCAGAAGAAATGTGTTTCAGGTTGGGATATTTTAATCAGAGAACTGTGAGGAGTATATATTTAAAACTTCAATTTTAGGAATGTGATCTTTAAAATTGCATGGATTGGAAGGGCTGTTAAAATGTGCACAACCTTCCTGCTTATTAGGAGTATGTTGAGTAGTTTCTTCTTAAATTTTCCCAAGAAGGATGCAGGGTTCAGACCTCTCCAGTATTTATCTATTTAAAAAATGTATTTATTTTTTTTGTAAATAAAAAGGGAAGGAATAAAATGTCTTCCCACTTACAAAAGCAACTAAGTTGGCAAATGGATTTTCTTTCACTATTGATATATCAGTGTTCTGCACTGCACAAAGGTGAGGCAGGTTATGATGCATGCCTCTTTCTGCAAGAATGTGCAGTGGGCCAGGACTCGGGGGAAAATGCCCTCAACCTGAAGCATTAGTCTCATGGAAGAAATATTCTGATGCTCATTCTACTTTCACCTCTGGCAAGCAGCTTTTGTAAGTTTTTATTTCTTTTCAATAAATACATGATACATTTGTTTTAGAAAAACCAAAAGAGGTAACTGTTTCTCCCAAGCTATTTCCATAAGTCTCCAAAGTTGTTCCATTTTTAAAGTTGTGAAAATTTTATTCCAGAACACACTAGAGTATGTGCACTGTTTTCCAAACCACACTGACAATTTTCCTTGCTATTCTCTAACATTGACTTTCCCCATTTTTCAATAAACACTGGTTGTATTTTATTTTGCATTGCTTTTCAAATGGGTTTGGTTTTTTCTTCTTTTTAATGGTAAGAACTTCATTTTCAACATAAATATTATGTGGGTTGACGTTGAAGTGCATACTACACAGACCCCCTTCCTTCTTTTTGAAGCAAAAGTTATAATTTGTAATTTGATAATGCAACTAAAAATTCTAACCTTCTCTAATCTCATACTTTCCAGATGTATTGATACTACAAGGATTCCCAGAAAACATGTTCAATTATGCTATTTCGGAATTTGGGGAGTTATAACCCTAAATATATCTGGAGAGTATCAATTGGAGAAAAAAATAAACAGGAATTTGTCCACTAACATAAATTCAGGTAATCAATATTAAATTCACCTGAAACTAATAATATTCCTTGCGTGTCCTTTTGTTTGAATTTGAGGCATAGTTACTTGAGTCACACTTGTAACTATGTTGGCACAGAAACAAATAATCTGTTTATTGAAGCTAGCCAGGGTTTTGAAATAAGCATTTCACTCTGTTATATTCTAATTTCAATTCAGAATCGTTCCAATGAAAATATTTTTTTTAAAAATTGACAACTGAAAGTAAAAACAAAATTGAACAACTGATGGCTGAGAAAAGCAGTTTGTGCATAACTTAAGATAAAAATACTGAAAATAAATGAAAGGTACCCAGTTTGGTTCCTATAATAAAAATATTATTAACCTAACTCAACTGTCCACTATTGGGCAAATACTGAAAAAAAATCTTCTTCTTGGTTCAGAAAAGGCTATTAAGAGCATCTCCAGAGGTTGCCTTGCGGACCAGGTTTGTGAGTCTCCATATACTAAATCATACTTTTTTCCTACTAGATAAACCTGAAGGAGCAATTGATAATGCTTTCTAAGAATTGTAAGAGACAGCTAATGTTTAATTGGGGGGGGGGGGGAATCAGCCTACAAACATTCTGCTTTCATTTAACCAAAGTCCATTCAAGAATGAAAGATATATGGTAAAAGAAAACTGAAAAACCAGACAGGATATCTAGATCAGTCCTTCTTTATCATGTTGTCATAAACATTGCCTAGTTCTAACATGAATTTAGGGGTAGTCACACAAATGAACTGCATTATGTTTTAAGATATAAACATTATCCTGAGGTGCCTAGCTCTGTGACAGCTTATTCTTTTACCAAGTGATAAACTTGTATATTTTTTATACAAGTAAAAACCGAGGAACAAGCTGCATGTGCACCAGAAAGCCTCTATTATATGGTTTTGTATTGGCCTCATTCATATCCATATTTAATGTAATATACATGCATCTGTAAAAAATCTAATCTATGCATACATGTGTTTACTACACTGCCTATATTAACTTTTATTTTTCTTATACTGCTATGTTTATAAGGCCATCTTTTCAAGAAGCAGTCCCTCAATTAACCTGGTCCTGTGTCATTTAATTTGGGAACGGATGAAGTTAATCTTGTAGTAAATAACTTCCCCCCAAAAGATTAACATAAATACTGTGCTGTTTGCTACCAAGTTAAATAATCTCATGGAGCAATCGAATTAGACAATTTTAAGGCACTTGGATTACCCTGACTGGTTAAAAACCTTGTTTAATAAGAGTAATGAAGAAACCCAATTTTAATAAATATGCAGCATTTATATAGCACTTTTGAATATTCAAAACATTTCACTTATTGTATATTGTAATTGTTACAATATTCCCATATGGCAAGAAAGTGTTACTCCTATATTTCTGATGTGAGGCTGAAACCAAGTGTGGCTTGCCCAGCAGTGTTTAGCAAGTCCATGGCCACACCAAGATTTTGAACTGATAACACTCCAGCTCACTTCTTTTAGCCACTAATTTCTACATTTTTTTTCAATTAGTCTTAATTTGTGGACTGCAGACCCTAAATCCTCATACCCTCTGCATTAGTCCATCACTTGTCCTCTAGCCATATAAAGTACTGACAGTTTGTCTTCCCCCACCCTGGTATTTATAAATTCAGAGCTTCTGCTTGTACATATAAACTGGGTGATAGCATTTCAGATCTTGTGATGAATACTCCCATAACACGCAGAAAAAAAAAGATTCAGTCTTACAGAATGTTGGATGCCACTCCTTGCTTGGCCAGATAGTCATCATCCTACTTTCTTCCACTGAAGACTCTGATCTGTACCACTGTAAAGATGGCAAGTGCTTAAATATTATATGGAGATCGTCCGGGTGCCTATTGCAGGAAACAAGCTGGTCAACTCCCAAAATGTGTAAGACTAGGCAATTTTTTTCTGTGCTCGGAGAAGCAAAGAAAATGGCTTAATATAGGGCACCAGTTCAGTTCTTACATTAATACTGAGAGCTAGGTACTCAAAATTGCTGAGATATAGAGAAGCTGAATTCTGATGAGTCCTTGCTTTGTTCACCTTTGATTTTGTTGTGCATATGAAACATATGCTGGTCTTGTAACAGTCCTGAGATTTATACTTCTTTTGACTCTATTAAATGAAAAGATACTATACCAGTAGAGGCTGTCAGATGTAACCTTCAGCTATGAGAGCAAAAACACATCTGGCGTCCTTTTTTTGTAGTATGCATTATCTGATTCTGCATGCATGCTACCTTTAAATCAAGGTTTTGGCAAAGTTATAGCTGCAACTAGTGTGGCAGTGGGATAGGCAAAAAGAACCTTCCCAATATTGGTCAGTAAAGAGATCTTTGTGTTGAAATAGTGCTCCTTTTTTGAATAAGCTGAACTTTCATGCACAGGAAGGAAGACAGAAGATGACATTTGCAAGGCAAGGAGTTGAAGGCAGCTAGGAGCATGACACCAAATTATCCATGGGAAGAGAGAATTGGGCGGCTGATGTTGCTATTAGTTGTCATTGCTGAAAGCTCCCATCTGAAAAGACAACAGATCAGATTTATTTCATTTCATTTATAGAAGATTTATAGAGTCCTCCCCATCCCATTTTCTGCAGCATTTCTCTGGGTGCTCGTGTGCAATAGCAAAGCAATAAAATAAAAAGGTCACTCCTGACGCCTTCAAGCACAATACATTCCCATATACTGTATTCAGGAAAAAAAATCTAGACACTTACTGGGCTCCAATCTCATATAACTCAAGGGCTGGTGGGAAAAGCCAGAACTTGATGGCTTTTTTGAAGATCAAAAAAGTAGAGGTCTGCCTGATTTCAGAGGAAAGAGTATTCCAAAGGGCAGGGCTATTACTCAGTATGCTACCTAGGTTCTACTAGATGGCAACATTTAAGGGAAGGACCTGAGTGAGCCACTCTATCAAACCTGGTGGAATGGGCAGATACCCTCAGGAAGAAGCAGTCCCACAATTAACCTGGTCCTGTGTCATTCAGAATTTTAAAGGTGATTAGACAACCTATGTCCAAATGGATTATCATTTCAGAGATAATTTCTTACCCAGCTTGTTCAATGTCTTCAACAATAACAGAGCTTCTAGAATACTGCCTTCACTGGAAAAACAGATACATTCTGAGATGTATCTGCCTTGAATATAGCTCATGTTGAACTGTATAGCACAGTGAAACATCAGCACAGGAAATGTTTTATAACATTTTATGTTTATGTCATAAAATGTTTTATAAAGTATACCCAATTTCAATTCCCTAGGAGTTATAGGGAATATATATATATTGCACTTTACACACATTTTGTAAGTTAGCCCATGTGAGGTAACTTGGTTCAAAACATTTTGCACTGTTTCACCCAATTTAAGATTACAAGAATCAGATTTTTAGAAGCATATAGATTAGGAGTGTCAACTGGCGGCCTGTGGGCCAGATGCATCATGCGCAGACCATGCCCACCCTGGCTCCCCATAGGCAAAAAAAGTTGTAATATGTCACAATGTCACGTGACACGATCAGGTTTGACACTCGTGCTATAGACAATCAGTACCTTGAATTGTACCTGAGGAAAAACTGGAAGCCATCACAGCTCCCACAGCACCACTGTTACATGGGCAAACGATAGTATACTCAAAACTGGATCAGCTATAATTTCTGGATAGTCTTTAAGGGCAGTCCCATTGTAGAGTATGGTGCAGCTCATTAGCTAGGACTACAGGGTGAATGCCATGAGCAAGTTCTCCCAATCCAGGAACAGACACAATTGGCTCATGGGCTGAATCTGTGCAAAGCTTCCCCTAGCCAAGGCTACCAACAAGGAACCATGACTTAGGCACAAGCATAGTACAGTAGAGCAATAGGCAAGATTTTCCAACGATCACTGAATAATGGAGAAATGACAACACTAAAAACATCCATGCTCACTGCACAGAGATCTGCTATAAACCACAATGGCAAAAAAGATGTGTTAAGATGCAAACCATTTTTGGAAGTAAGTGTATAAGCTGTGGAATTTTTGCCATAAAGTTACAGTGAAAGCCAATTGCTCCCCTCTTTCATAAATGTCTGCGGGCAGAGTGCATAAGTTGCAAAGTATGTGCCTTATATGTGAATCTTAAATTGGATCTGTCAGAACATCTATAGAGTTTCTTTCAGTGAGCACACTATGCTATCCTAGGGCAGCTACTTACACTGTTAAGTCTCTGTGATCAGAGATACTGAACATATCTCCATAAGGACAAATATTTTACCTTATATCATGAGGGAGGCAAGACTGGTCCAGATTGTACTGGATCACTGCCAGTTTACACAGCGTTTTTAAGCTGGGACCTGAAAAAAGAGTAATACATATACATGATATCTAATAAAGGAAAAACTAAAACATTTACAACAGATAGCTTTTCACTGAGTCAGTTCTACCCCAGACATGTTTTTAAAACAACAGGTTTGAACAAGGTAAAGTAATTAATGAGGAGAAAATATTCACATACTGAAGTCTAAGATGTACAGGTCAGAGTGATCCATCAGGTCAAATTCATCTCCCATGCCTTCTTCTGGAGATGGGCTGTAGAAATAAAAAAAGAATCTTGTCAATCACTGAAAAAGTTTTGTTAATGGTGACGTAAAAAGTAAAAATCTATTTTAAGCTAGTGCTTTTATTAAGACAACCAGAATCTTTAAATAATTGCAAGATTCTGAATTCCCAAAGAGTCATTACCAGAAGTGTTAAAAATTCAAAGAAAACCAAAGGTGGAATAGGAAAATGTACCAATCAAGCCACAGTATCAAATATGGTATTGGAGAATTTCCAAACACAGAAAAGCAATTTTGGAAAGAATTTACCTGGGCTTTATATCTAAAAAAAAAATCCTAAATGTGAAATAACTATTGGGGCCTTCACTACTTTGCTTTTAGTTAACCACATAACATTGCCTTCCTCACACCTCCTGCTTCTTCTGCAAGTCTGGCATTTGTGCCTCATGCTTTCCCCCCCTAAATACAGTGGATATTGAGACTGCACAGCTGCAGAATCCTGGGGGGAAAGGGAGTTGCTTCAAAATATTGCAGACAGATGGTATGTTGTCCTCCTGCACACTCTGAAGTACCTTTTGAAGACTGAATCTGAAGCACTGCATGGCCCAAGTAGAAATTGCACTTTACTCTCTGCCATGTGCCTACTGTCTGCCATGCCCCATACTTAACAACAGCATTTTGGACAGCTATCAGTAATACAGTGTTCCCTCACATACAGATAAAACTTTCCCTGAAAAGCCTTTGTTCACACCATTTATGTGAACTTTCCATTGATAACTATTCTATTCTAGCTTTAGAGATAGATTTGAATTCTACTGTTCTTTGTTAATATTACTAGACTTAATTGTAATATTAAGGTGAAAGGTTTGTCTTAATTATCCAATTTAAAAATGATTATTATGTAATACTTTTTCATAAGTTTCTAAATGGACACAAAAGAATACCCAGAATAAGAAAGGGCAGAGGATCCAGCAACCATAGTTTAAGAGAGAAGAAGCATAAGCAATGTCAGAAAAATTTATAGCTTGATCTGTCTACAGAAGCACTTACACTGTTACTTTGATTTCTCCAGCCTCTCTGCTACCCTAGCAAACAAACAAAGCTTTCGTCACTGCCCCCACAACAGTCAGGACCGGATGTTCTGGCACCATCTGGAGATTTCATTATCACAGAAGGTCGTAGACTCCTGGCAGGCGACCCACTTGGGGGTGGGTGGGTAGGGAGTGGAATCATATTAGACTACTCCCAGGCATCAGGAACATCTACTTTCTTCTCTGAAGTTGAAATCATGCATTCATGTATAAGAACATTGTTTCTTTAAAAAATTCAAATAAGATCTAAAGCAAGAGACTTTAATATGTAAGGCACACTTTTTAAAATATATGTATTTTTAAGGGTTAAGTAATTAAGAAAACAGGATTGCAGGCAAAGAAAGCAGTCAGATTTTTTTTCTTGTTGCCCTGCACTAAACTAAAGGTACAGGAACAGCCAGACTGAATTAAATTATAGTTAATCAACTTTAAGGCTTTTAGAAAAAATACACATTTGATACTAAGTAACCATATGGAAATGTATTTTGTGAAACTTTCTTTTGAAGCATATTTGGCATATCTTATACTATATGTACCAGATATGAAAGGTTATATGAACTTTGGAAAGGGATTATTCCGTCAGTGTTGAAAGAGGCTGTGGTATGTCCCCATCCCCAGAGTCTCTCTCTGAATCCAGTTGAGTTTAGTAAATATCATTCTGTCTCCAACCTTCTCTCAAATGTTGCTGACCATCTGGTAGGGATTCAGCCACAAAATACCCTATGAAGTAGATTATCTAGATAATGTTCAGTCTCGTTTCAGGCCTGGGCATAGGCCCAATACTGGGTTGCTCTACTTGGTAATATTTGCTAGGGATAGAATACCTTTCCTGGTTAGCAGCCTTTGATATCATTGGCCATGGTATCTTTCTACATTGCCTGCACGAAGTTTAGAGATCAAAAGCAGTGTTTTAGAGTGGTTCTGCTCCTTCCTCAATATGGGGTTCCAGCGGGGTGGTGCTGTTTTATGGGATGCCATAGGGATTGGTGTCATACGTATGCTGATACTCAATTATACATTATCACTCCTGGCCTGATCTAGATAGTAATGAAGATGAACTTGAAGAGAGAAATATGCATATGCAAGCTCCACTGTAAAAGTGATAAGGGGTAAAGAAACTTCCCTAATTGGGCAAAGTACAGCACAGTAAGACTTGTAGAATTCTGTTGTTTATTTGTTTATATCCTGCCTTTATTATTTTTTACAAATAACTCAAGGCAGCTAACATATATCTGATGCATCTTATTCCTCCCCTCCAACTACAACCCTGTTGGGTGGATTGGGCTGAGACAGTGTGACTGGTCCAAAATCACCCAGCTGGCTTTCATGACTAAGGCAGGACTTGAATCTAGGGTCTCTGGCTTTTTAGCCTGGTGCCTTAACCACTGGACCAAACTGGCTCTGTCTCAATAAAAGTAGTTGTAATGTTCCTGTGGAGTTGATAGATTTGAACTGGTCTACCTAGAGTAGCTGACACATGGCTAGATTGTGCTGTAAGCCTGGATAAATGAAAACTGTAAGTAGCCTTTTATAACCTTCAGAGTAACAACAGCAATTACCTAGTGCATAATGTGATTTGCTTACTAGACAACCCATTACCCCTTGGGTCATCCTTTTAGGGATGTTCCTTCGTTACCAGTTTCATCAAAGCTTTCAACAATAATAGAAGTCCTAATGTACTGCCTTCACTGGAAAAGATGTATCTGCCTATGTAGCAGTCAAACATCAGTGCAGGAAAAATTTTATGACATTTTGAATTACGTCAAATTATTATGATAATAAAAATAAGTTGCTTATTATTATAAAATTTGCCAAATTTCATTCCAAAGGAGTCCTGGGTCCCGAATGTTGGAGGCATTTTGTAAATCAGCCCATTTGAGGTACATAGGTTCAAAAGGGTTTGTCCCATTGTGCACCGTTTCACTCAATTAAAGATTATAGGAATCAAGAGTTTTAGTAGTATATAGATAGAACCTTCTAGAGTTTCTGGTTAAGAAGTCCAACTACAGTAGTACCCAATTACTAGATTTGGCTCCTAAACAATTTTATTTTGTATGTGACATACAAAATTTTAATCAAGGCACAGTGAAAAAGTTTTCCTTGCTTTCCTGAAAGTAAAATACTTTCAAGCTGTGTATAATGTTGAGCAAAAGAGAGCAAATTTACAATTTCATCTTACATCTTGAAAGTATAAGAACATGAAAATAATTGTTAAGATAAATGGATGGAATGAAAAGTATCACTGGAATGTCCTTGCAGTAACTGTGAGTTGTTGCCAAGGTCAGGTTGAGATTGATAATATTGGTCCTCACAGGAATTGAATCAGCCTGACTCAATAGCAGCTAACATCCTCATTATGCCAATGAAAATATACTCTGATTTATTAAAATTTATTTTTAAATTATTATTAAAATTTATTGGCTGCCCTTCAATGTGCTTGTTTAAATGTGTGAATAAAATTTTAAAACAGATCATTAAAAATACAATCGACAATATAAGATGGCACCAACCTTTATAAAATTTTGTGCGCATGTGAAATTTTGAAAGTGTTGTAGGAACTAAATAGTGGCTGTGTAGAAATGCCATATTTCAAAATAGCTTCTAAATAAAAAATAAGATGAAAGCACAAGATCTCATCTATCCTCGCAAAGAAGACAGACCTCTTAATCCAGTGCTACTCATGCCATCAAATAAGTGAATGAAACTTAACACAACACTACACCTCACACAGAGTAAGAAAGAGGGATCACTTTATCTATTGCTGCCATTTTTTTCTAAAATATGGCTAAAACAATTATTTTGTTTCTTTGGTCCTATTTAGAGCCATGCTCTGCTACATAGCTGTTCAGTTTCTGTTTTCCCTTTTCCCATGATGTTGCTCTGCTTCCACCTCAATGTAACTTTATATTTCATAAGCTAGTATCCTGAAGTGAAGATTTACTTTTTTTATCAACATTCAATAAAAGGGGATTGATGGTATTTGTAAAAGGCCATACGAAGAATATCTCTTCTGAAGAACAGAGAATGGGGGAAACAACCATCCATAATAATTTCTTTAATTAATTAGCTCATACTCTTTTACAAGGACACCAAATAAAGTATTGATAGTATATGTACACTTACAGGTTTTGCATTTAGGAACTTGAAACAACCCTGGATCACACTGATCTAAACTATGCTAAGTTTATTGCGCCTTCTGACTTCTTTCTGGAGATTGATTTCTGCCGCTTAGTATACCATTGTTCCAGATAACAATGTGGAATAAAGTGTCTTTACAGAATGGTAATTTATTGTACCTATTGTTTTCAGATAATCACTCTCTGTATCACTGGATCTAATAGTGTACACAGTATTTAACACGTCAGTAGTAATCTTTAACATCAAACAGTGTACTACAAATTTTTACTCTTTAGTTCCTGATTTTTAACAACTTTTAAAAACAGAACAGCACTTTGGTACCCAATAAATTATAATCTTAGCTTGTTCAGCAAACAGCAATTCCTTTAGACTGCTTAATGAATATTTTCGCATAAATCCAGTAACATTAGAAAAAATATTCAAATTTCCAGTTCTCTAGAGGCCCTTGGAACCAGTCTCAGAAGAAATATATCCTACTACCATTCAATCACCAACTCTTAATTAAATCAAGACAGGATTCAAGGCAGAAAAAAAGAAAGACTGTTGATGCATGAGCAACACAGGCCCGTGCTATAGGATGAATGGAAAAGAAAGCAATGAGGTGAATCACAGGAGAAGCTTAAATAATTAGCAAAGTAGGGGGAGTAAGAGAAAAGTAAAGACAGTAAAAAGTAAACACTTTTACACAAAATCTTCCAACAACTATTGAATGACATGACTTGAATTAAATTAGTGTGATTAAACAAGAATTTGAAGAAAAGGGTCCACAGAACTAAATCAATTGTAGAAACAATCTGCCTGCATTGATCTTAGCATAGCTTAGCAAATGATGTTTACGATCACAAATGTTATAGATTCTTTAAGCAATTTAGAAACTCCACCGCAGGACTGAAAGTTAAATTTAAATTTAAATTTAAGGTAGATAAAGGTTTACTTTAATAGCAGAACTACTCAGTTTTAGGTCTTGGATAAGAGATATGCTTCAGTGAAAATTCTCATTATTTCACCAGAAAATGAAAGCACAGAAGCTTTAAATCATTCCTACCATGAGAAGCAAAAACAGTACTGTAATAATACCAACACATTTCCATTTTCCTTATAGCTTCAGCTTTGACAAAATTGATACTTCTTGCAAAGGTCTTCACATAATTGTGCATTTTAAAAAAACCTTTGCAAAGACTATCTCAATTTTGAAGCTTTCTAGGCAGAATAATTTTATTTTGTAACCACAAATCAAGAAACCATAATGCATTTCCTATCTTTGTTAGGGGGAAAAAGGCAATTTGTAGCATAGAGGTAATCCTCAAGTTATTATCACAACTGAGACCAAAATTTTGGTTGCCAAACATAGCAGTTGTTAAATAAGTCATGCCCAATTTTATGACTTTTTTTTGCCACGGTTATTAAGCGAATCACTGCAGTTAAGAGAATCATGGGAGTGTTAAGTAAATCTGGCTTCCCCCATTGATTTTGCTTGTCGGAAGACAGTTAGGAAGGTCGCAAATGGCGATCAAATAACTCCAGGATGCTGCAACCATCGTAAATACATGTTGGTTGCCAAGTGCCCAAATTTTGTTCACCTGATTGTGGGGATGCTGGGACACTCATGCGTGCGTGGAATGGTTGTAAGTCATTTTTTAAGTGCCATTGAAAATTTGAATGGTCACTAAACAAATGGTTGTAAGAAGAAGACTACCTGTATTACAGACATGTTTTCAGGGCTAAGAGATATTAGGGTTCAAGGCCAAATTGACTGCTGAAGAGCAAGACCAGGCTTCCTGGGTGAGCAGCCCTCAGTGAGGAATATTTTAGGGCAGCGGCCTCCAACCTTTCCAGCTAGCAGCAGGAGGGGACCGTGTGAGTGGCAGGAGCACATGTATGCACACAGCTCCATTTGTGCAAGCATGTGCACACCCTCCACTCACGTGAATGGAGATTTGCGTACAAGCACACTCTGCTCGCACAACTGCAGCTTTACATGTGTGTGCTTGCCCATTTCTCCCACAGCCCAGGTTTTAAACAGGCTGCAGCCTGGGGATGGCTGTTTTAGGGTACCTATTTTTATCAGCCATACACTGAGGCAAGCTTCACACTGCTTGTTCTGAGTAACAGTTTGTAAGACTATCAGCAAGAGAAAGCAGCATAGTATTTTACAGATAGTAAATGCA
>JANHFL010004963.1:29216-42463 GCA_032468155.1 Oxyrhabdium leporinum
AACAGTTGTTCAATCACCTTTATCATCCACTCTTTCCAGTTTTCTGAGTTCTACTTATATTTATTTCTCCACATTTCCTCTCTTCCATATTAGACAATGTACCCAACTGCTAAGATCAACTTGGTACACATTTTCTTGTTTGTTTCTTAAGACAATTTGCTCAGATAATTTGTTAACCTTACTTCTTTGGGAGGGTATTTGCTATATTTTGGATTTTTCTGAACTTTTATGTTATCAGAGCTTCACTTGAGTCTTATTGATACAGAAGAGTAGTCCAAGTGAAAAAAATAGCCCCAAGGTTTGAAGCTTGTTTTATTTATTTCATAAAGTCATCCAAACTGTGACTGTGAAAAAAATAATGCTGCCCCTTACATTCAGTAACTTACTGCACCACTTTTTAGTGGCAAAAACTGCAATCAAATGTTCCTTACATTTGATTATCAGGTTCCCATTTCACCATGTAGGAATCCTGTTCCATTCTCTATGACATCTTTAACTCAGTAACATTTGAATTTTCAGCATGAACTGCTCATTTCAGATCCTGTGATAATAGTTCTGTAAGTCAAATCTGGAGTTTGGCCTCACTATTCCAAAATATTCATTTTGTTTATCTTCATCTATTCTGTTCTGGACTTGCTTGCATGTTTGGGACCACTGTCTTGCTGCATGACTCATTTGCACTTCAGATTCATCTAAGTGATGACAAAATGTTTTCTTATAGAATTTTCTTATACCAAACATCATTCATGCTCCTGCCAATAATGAAAAATTGACTAGCTCCTGAGGCAACCAAATATCCCCAAACAATTACATTATTACGTCTATGCTTGCCCATTTTATTAGGAATTCAGTGTTTGGGTTCGATCAAATTCCACTTCTGATTCATCTACCTATGCATATGACATCTTTATAGAAATCTGAAGAATCATTTAAATGCTTTTTTGCAAACTTGAGCTGAACATGAATGTTCCTCTTAAGGCTATGGTTTCTACCTTCCTGTTCTCCTATGAATCCCACTTTGAACCAGTGCTTTTCTGATAATGGAATCGTATCTGCTGACTCTAATCAAGTCAAGAGAGTAATTATGATAGGAAAGCACTCTTGGATAAATGCATTCATAACTGTACACAATGCTTTTGTTTTCTGAACCAATGGCATTGCAGAATTTTAGAAATGGATTTGTAATGTTTCCATATTTTTAGTATCAAGATTTATAGAAGTCTTCAGAAATTTCTTCATAATCTCTGTGGGGAGAACCCTAATATCCTGGTATGCCAAAGTCTGTCTTATTTAGAGCAGTATGTCCTAAACAAGCCCCAATTATTTAATGAAGAACTTACATAACTGCCTCTAATTAACCTTTTAAGCAATGAGATATTTGGATCATTTCCCATAATAAATAAATGAACAAGTATAATGTTTTGATTCATTGGTTTAATTAGGCTGTCTTTATCTAGCTGTAAGATTTGGATAGAGAACAGATCATAATTTAAATCAAATTTATGCAGAGATATTGAAAATTCAAAAGGGTTCACCAACTTTTAATCACTATTGTATATTTACATATCTTATTTGCTCATTTTGTCTATCCTTTTTCTGATACTGGAATAGCCACACCTTGATATATACAAAGAATGCATTAGCTACTGCATCATGTGCATTTCCTCCACAAACTCATGCTACTCCATTTGTACCCAGTGTACTTGAGGCTGTCTTCACAGAAAGCTGAACTTGTTAGAGCTTCCAAAAAGAGGCATTTAACATTTTGGAGGCATAGAATTCTACTGTGCCAGACTAAAGAGACTACTATGCAGTCAACAGAGAAACACAGAGAACATTGGTTTCAAATGAATTTAAGCACAAATAGTTTCAATCTCATTAGTTTATAATCATCATTATTATTACTATTAGCCTCACTATCAATGAAGCTGATTTTAACTTAGAAGGAAAAATAATTTCAGTAATGATAAGACTAAAGTTCATTACTTGCCTCAATATATTAATGAAGCTGATTTTACAGTAAGAACAAAAATGAAGTAGAATAGAAAGCAATTACATTAATAAATATTTCCTAAATACTCCATTAATTTAGAAATAATACATGTAATATTTATTATTAGTGGGCATCACATTGACATAACTTGGGTATATAATTTAGAAGTGTTTACATATAAAATATAAATATTTAAAGTATATAATTAAAGTTTAAAAGCATAATAAATGTAGTAATTATTAACAATAATTCTTCATTTATAGTTAACACATACGGCTTACTCAGTTTGTGCCATCATTACTCCATCAATATCATATCAATAAGAGATAAATGGCACAAAAGGTTTGTCCTCCCTGCCTATTCACCTTTATAGGCATGTGATAGTGAAAGTTATGGAAGCAGGACAACACCACTTACTGACGTCAAAGGCATATAATACATTACAAGCTCCCTCAGTATCATTACGGCCTCCCCAGATGTAGATAGTGTCATCAATCAGCACCGCAGAATGCCCATATCTCATGTAAGGAACTTCTCTCACGTGGTCCCTGCTGTTCGTCCACACTGGTGGTAGTTTGGTCCAGCGCAGTGAGACTATTAGAAAAAAGTTCAGAAAGTTCTATCAATCAATCGATCAAAAATAAAAATCACAATTAAGATAAAAAAGAGAAACTGTACTATATAATTATACTACAATTGTATATTTATATAATTATATTTATATATATTTATAGTATGTATATCACATACCATACTTATAATTATAGTATAATAGTACTATAATAGTACAAGTCAGAATGACCAGACTGGTTAGTGGGAAAGGGTGATAAAATTTCCTGGTGACCACCTGCGTAGAGGGAACAATACAAAACAACATGTTCCATCATGTTTCAATTTAGGGGTAGGTGGACTAAATTGCTATCCTTAGTTGTACCCATACCACATGTAGCATTTTCCATGGTATCAGTCAGTTTTTCACACATTTTAGGTAGCAGTTGTACCATAGACATGACAAACTCACTATTCTGTACAAACTAATCTTGGACCAGTTTATTAGTACTAAGTACTGTTGCTAGGATTCTACCAACTACTTTATTTGTTAATGGTTTTATCTGCTGTGTTCTATAATTGTTGATTTTAATGTTTTTTAATGTTTGAATGTCTTTATGATGTGGGCCACCCAGAGTGGTTAGATATGAGATGGGTGACAAATAAATTTCATAAATAAATAAACAACTGGCACCTCAGGATTATATAGATAAGGGAAAACTACATAGGATTCTCTTATGAATTTATCTAACATTTCTTACTAAATAAACAATAAGGAGAGCTTTGACTTTCTTGAGATACAAGCTGATGTATTACACAGTTCAAATTTGGCAAATAAACAATTAATAATATTAAAAATCAGTAAATGTTCTCCTGCAATATACCAATAACCTGGCACCTCCATTTTTCTCCAAAACACAGTATTGTTTTACATATGCTTCCCTTAAATATATAATTTTACTAAAAAGGAATCATGTAACATTTTAATATGACAAATTCCTTTGCCTCATCCCCATAATTGAATATTTTAAAATTATCAGTAGCCTCATCTATGTTTGATTGCTGACATATTAAATTAAAATTAATTAACATTCAATAAACAAACATATGTATTTGATTTTTTAAAAAATAAAGCATAATTAAGTCCTGTTTCTGTAAACCTTAACATTCATCAACTTACCTGCATTAAATACATGAACATCAATCTGTCGTAGAGTCTCATAATCTTCACCAGAACAGTAACCACCAAAAGAGTACACTTTATGTCCAACAGCCACAGCAGCGTGGTTTACTCTTCGAGGCCCACCTTCTAAATGAACTGTCCACCGTAACATTCCCTTTTGTGAGTGTTCAATCCTTCCAAGTTATCGGTGGGGGCATTAGATTTTAGTGCCAATAAGGCTAACCAATCATATTAGCTCATAGCCACAGAAATCTGCAGATTAAAAAACAACAACAGAATGTTTAAAATTCAGTCTGAATCTGAATACAGCATTTGTCACACAAGGTAAGGTTTTAAACAATTGCTTTGAACATTATGCATTTCTTTCATTAGTACCGGGATCAGTTAAAAACAATTTATACTCCAAGGTAGCAGTACATACCACAAACTATAATCACACCAAAATGGTAACATACATATAATACCATAATCACACGATTCTAAGATAACCTTTATTGTCACTTTTTTCTGTAAACACACTGGCACACATTAAAAAATTAAATTCTGATGCCCGCTCTCAAAAGTGTATACACACACACACACACATATACATACCCATTCCCATACATGTACATACGTATACATATGCTATATATATACATATACACAGTATACACACACACACACACACACATATACATATATTAATTACAATCCATTTTGAATTCATAGCAGAAAAAAATGTCTTGAGAGTTAACAAGGTTGATACTACATGGTACAAAGCTATTACAGAATCTAGTTCTTCTGCTTTGGATACTGCGAAGACTCCTCCCAGAACGTAATGAAGATAACCCAGTCATGGAGAGGATGTGTAGCATTCCTAACAATATTGCATCGCTTATATGTCATGTCCCAGATAGAAAGAAGTGAATTTCCGATAATCTTTTATGCCTTCCTGTCCAAGACAGTAATACTTCCAAACCACACAGTAATACAATATGACAGGAAGCTTTCAATCTCCCTCTATAAAAGTGGTAAGGATAGGGGAATGAAGATGTGCTCTTCTTATATGACATAGAAAGTGCAGGTGGTGCTGTGCCGGCTTCACCAGTGTCTCACCAAGTTAACCTGCTCATCAGCTGCACTCCCAGAAACTTGATAGTACTAACCATCTCCACAGGTAAATCGTTAATACACAGATATGTATGGCTGTGGTTGCCTTTTCTGAAATTGCTAATGATTTCTTTTGCTTTTCCTACATTTAAAATCAAGACTGTTTTTATTACACCATTTCATCAAACCCTCTACCTCAGGGGTGTCAAATTCAAGGCTGGATCCGCCAGAAACTGTAAGGGGCTGGCTAGCGTTATTTCAGCCCAGCCCACAACATCCCGGCATGTGCGCGTGCGAACAGGCCCAGTTCTCCGTCACCGCCTGCAGGGGAACAAAAGTAGTCTGTGGGACTATGGAAAAAAAAATAGTTGAGACGTTCCAACCTCACGAAATCTTTTTTTTTTTAAATGAGAAGTTGAAAGGTCTGAACTGTTTTTTTTACTGTAATCCCACAGGCTTTAGTTGCCCTGCACGCCACGGCGGTGAACGGAACTGGAAAGCATGTTAATAAAGGGATGTGGCTGCCCTGGAAGGCTGGGGTGGAGGGGTGAGGGTTTGGCCCGGGTGGCCTGTCTGAAGGGCCCTCAGGTAAGGGGGGGCGGGTGGGGCAGCTCCGCACCCCCTGCCTTGCTTCATCCTCCACACACCCCCACCGCCTTGCTTTGTTCTTCTTCTCCTTGCTTGCCGCCATAACAGAGCAGGAGGCTAAGCAATGCACCGGTGCAGCAGCCACAAAGCAAGGTGGGCACCATCTTGTACGGTGAGCACCAGCAGGCTGGATGCAGATGTGAGGGGTCTCGTCCCGCAGTGCGTCCTCACTCAGTTGAAAGCTTTGTTCCTGCCTTCAAACAGTAAGGCTGGCACACACAAGTGAGCAGCGCACCTGGGCCATGGATGGTGTTGGTTCCTGCGCCCACCTGATTCCAATTCCATGGCCTGTCTGAGGGCAGGAACAAAGTCTTCAACTGAGTGAGGAAGCACTGCAGGGCCAGGCCCCTCTCAACCTCGTCCAGCCTGCTGGAGTTCGCCTCGTTGGGAGAGGAGTGGGAGCTCATTCCACAAAGCCACCGCCACTTGAGGGGAGGACGAGGAGGAAAAGAGCCAGCCGACTGCTCAAGCAGGGAGGAGGTCAGGCGATGCTGGCTGACTGGGGAGGGTGAATCATGGCTGCTGCCACCAGCAGCTTGAGTGCCCCAACTGTGTCTGAGCTGAAGAAAATGGAGGTGCAGCAGCAGGCTTGCCTTCAAATATCACTCCAAGTGCCCATTTGCACACAAATACCCCATTTGCATGCAAGCGTGCACTGTGGGACAATAGGGTCTCATTCTTCCCTGACGCTGTGAACTCTGGCAGGCTGGATTTGGGTGTGAGCGGTACACTTCAACAGTAAGGCCTGCACATGCAACTAGCACACCCAGGCCATGGACAGTGTTGGTTTCTGCACCCAGTTGATTCTATGACGACCTTCCTGGGTCCGGCCACAGGATAAGTTGTTGAAAATATAGAGAACCAGGACAGACCATCTTAGAGAAAGTCTAATGTAGCTATGTGGTTGCTAATAGACAACACCAATTTGTTTACACATAATCAGTACAATTTGCCTTGAACATTTTTAGTTTTGCCCAAAGTTGATGGCCCTGGGGTAATCTGATGAATTAGATAAATCCATGAGCTTGTTCATCACAACATTTTAATCAGTGTACCCTTAATGCAATTTGAATCATTCCTCTTCATCATATAGCATCCTTATGAAAAAGTGTACTTAGAAATTAAATTATTAAAAATTGCTATAGGGAACTACTTGGCAATTTCACTAATATCTATCTATTTTTCAATTATTATTCTCCTACTTTTAAAATAGATTGCCTGATTCTTTTTAATTGCACTAATAATAAAATAGGAATTGTGAAAGGACCTGAGCAAAAATAAAAACAAGTTTAAAAACCATATTCACATCAAAATGTTTTCTTCATCTTCTCTTTGTAAAAGGGATTGACCCAACTCATATGGTGACTGAACACTATAATCTCAATTACCCCCAACTAGAGCCTAGAAATACCTTTGCCTAAAATTCTCTAATGCTGTCCCAGGGATAAGCAACCTCTGGCCATAAGATTACATGCTGTATTTGACCTAATTTTACAAGATGGTACTTCAGATTTCTGCCAAAAGTGATTTGCCCTGTTGCCTGGAATGCTGCTATGTGTGAGCATAGACAAAAATGAAGGGAAGTATTAGATACAAAAGGAAACATAATGAAAAGTGTTAGAAGTGAACAAATAATGCATATTTAGCTTGCAGCTCTTATCTACAGTTCAGTTATATTTTTGAGTAGAATACAGCACAAGGCTGTAAAACTCATGTTGTCATGGTGGTGTACCATTACATATGGCTTTTCCCTTCGCTATACCGGGCGTGGATATGGCTAGCACGTTATGCATCTAGCCCATGGGCCGGGAGTTTGACAGCCCTGGCATAAGGAATTCAGCACAATCGTTTTAATTAAATAGTGCATGTGTATGTGAGAGAGAGACAGGAAGCCTTCTCAGGTGAATTCCATCCATAGAAGATTCAGATGAGGTACCGGGGAGATCCACTTTAAGGGACAAAGACCATCATATTGTATGCTCATCAGCATGATTCTAATCCAGAGATTTGACCGTCTAGCTGCTATATACTTCAAGAGCCAGAGAGAAGGGAAGCCAGATTGTTTCAAAACAGCATCCTTAAAAAATTAAGACATCTTCTCATGGTTTTTACTCTCAAGCAAGCTAGCATATCAATCAAGGCTAAATACTGCTGGTAGTGCTCAGGTATACTCTGGAAGTTCCCAGTCTAACAGCTTCTTCCTGAGATCAATAAGATACTAGAACAAGATCCATATCTTTATGTCTTTTATGATTTGAACTCCTTGGAAATTCTAATGTTTGCCTGGTCTCGTCTAGTTGTTTTAGATTTTGAACCTTGTTAATTAGAACTTTGTATGTCACAGAAATCAAGAGCTAAATTTCCATTTAATGGACAATATCTGTCAGGACTGCCCCTGGTATCGTATTGGACAATTTTGTGAGACACCTATTTGCTCATATAACAAGCAGCACAAAAATATGTGATGGAAATCTAGCTCAGATGTGTGTGAAATACAGTCCCCATTTTCCCTTATTTGTCCAGTTTCCATCTTCTCCTGCTTCATACACACACACACACACACACACATTCTTTGTTCAGTCATTTCCAGTGGGGAAAACAGGACAAAGCAAGTGGGGAAAATATTTTCCTTTGCTATATTTCCGGTCTGAATTAGATCACGGCAGGGTCCCTACAGGTTAGCCTTTTTAAGGATTATGTATTAATAGAAAAGCAACTAACTTACCTTTGTTCTTAAACGCTAACTGTTGCACATAAAAAACAGAGAAGCTCTGATCAACTATCAGAGCTATCATTTTGAGAGTTTTGCTGTACTGTTGTCTGTGGATGCCCCCACGAAATGCAAACATGGGATAAACTGAGCCTGGCTTGTTCCCAGTCTTTTAAGTGGCCACAAACTACTAGCAAAAGTGGCATTTGATCACAAGGCAAGGAAGCATTGAGAAATGTTTCCCCTTTTGCATTTGAGCATCCAAGAAAGGATAGGAAAGAAAAAGA
This sequence comes from Oxyrhabdium leporinum, assembly GCA_032468155.1. Taxonomy (NCBI): domain Eukaryota; kingdom Metazoa; phylum Chordata; class Lepidosauria; order Squamata; family Cyclocoridae; genus Oxyrhabdium; species Oxyrhabdium leporinum. The sequence goes on from JANHFL010004963.1 coordinate 37,679, forward strand.
AAAAGAAGGAAAGAGGGAAAGAGAGCAAGGAAGGAAAAAGGAAAGAGAGGAAGGAAAAAGAAAGAAAGTAGAAGGAAAGGGAAGGAAAAAGAAAAGGGAAAAGGAAGGAAGGAAGGAAGATTATAATGAGAGAGAGTGAGGGTCTAAGGTAAATCCTGCCTTAACACTTGGCCACCAGCAGCCCTGCTGCCTTTTGCCATCCCCTTTTCCGCACCTCCTGACCTCTCCCATCCTATCGCTGAGGATGCTTTGGTTACAAAGCTGGGTCTCCTCACAGGGAGAGGGAGTGGGCCTCCCTCTGACCCACACACTTTGCCCTCCCATACACACCATGAGCAATCTGACCAAGGAGAGTGAGCACAGCAGCAGTGGGAGCTGGCCACGACCACCCTGGCCCCCCAAAGTCAATGTGGCCCTCAATGAGATTGAGTTTGACAACCCTGCTCTACCTCCTCCCAGTAAATACTCTCATTGTCATCCTGTATAAGGCCCACCACTGTTCTATCATCCACATACTTCATAATATAGTTGGTAGCAAACCTTTCACAACAATCATGGGTCAGCAGGGTGAACAACAGCAAACTTAAGACAAAGCCATGAGAAGAACTTATGCTCAAGAACATGATGTTAGAAATATTAGTTCCAACTCATATGTATCAATGAGAAAATCAATAATCCGTTGCACAGAGGAGTATTGAAGCCTAAAAGGCCCAGTATATCTACTAAATGCTGAGGAATGATTGCATTAAATGCTGAACTAAAGTTGACAAACAGCATTCGCATATGAGTACTTTTTTCCTCTAAGTGTGCCAAGCTCAGATGGAGAAAAGAGGAAATAGCATCCTCTGTGGAACAATTTGGACAATAAGCAAACTGAAGTGAATCAAACGCTGGAGGGAGGCTGAATACAATAAAGTCCTTTATCAGCTTTTCAGAACAATTCATAATGATGGACATAAGTGTAACCGGACAGTCATTAAGATCCGTGATTATGTATCAAGATGCATGTGTCACCCTTTGCCTGTTCTTCCCTGACACCATGCTAGCAGGCTAATCGGCATGGAGAAAATGTGGTTTTCAACTTGATGACACTTAATCAATCAAGTTGAATATAGGTAGTTCTCGACTTATGACCACAATTGAGCCCAAAATTTCTGTTGCTAATTGAGACAGTGGTTAAGTGAATTTTGCTCCATTTTACAATCTTTCTTGCCGCAGTTGTTAAGTGAATCACTGCAGTTGTTAAGTTAGTAACCCAGTTGTTAAGTGAACTGGGCTTCCCCATTGAATTTGTTTGTCAGAAGATCACAAAAGATGACCATATGACCCTAGGACACTGCAACTGTCATTAATATGAACCAGTTGCCAAGCATCCAAATTCTGATCATGTGACCATGGAGATCTGCAATGGTCATGTAAAAAACAGTCATACGTCACTGTTTTCAGTGCCGTTTGTAACTTTGAACTGTTACTAAATAAATGATTGTAAGTCAAGGACTACCTGTAGTCAATCAGAAAATGTGCAATATGTTATTATAACCATATATATGTGGTTTAGGCGAACCCATAGCTAACCGGTAGCTAATTTTATAGCGGGTTCAGCGAACTAGTAAATCCCATCCTTGGCTGGTACCACTCATCCCACCCCTCCCAGGAGCCCCCATGCGGCCCATTTTGGATCCCAGGTAAGTGCAGGGCCCGCGACGAGGCTCGGGGAGGGTGAAAAACTGGCATCCTGAAGGCTCCGGGAGGCCAGAAATGGGCCTGTTTCTGGCATCCAGAGGGCCTCCGGAGCCCGGGGAGGCTGTTTTTGCCCTCCGGAGGCTTGAGGAAAGCCTCCAGAGCCTGGGGAGGGTGAAAACGCCCCCTGCCCGCCATGGTGCAGGAGGCTGACTAGGCCATGCCCACCATGACCATGCCCACCCAGCAACCAGGCAGAGAACTCATTGCTAAAAGTTTTGAAGCCCACCCCTGAATAAAACTATCAGTCAGTGTGATATTTGTTGGCTATTTATATACCAAAGAATGTCTTGCCAGTAGTGTTGGGGTGTTATTTTCTCCATAGCAGTTTCTTGATTAGGGTATTGTTTTCTTCTTGATTGTTTGTCTGATGTTAATTTCTATTTGTCTGGATGTTGGCCGCTGAAGAGGATGTGTTGTAGCCTTTTTGTTTTTCTCCTAGCTTTTTTATTGTCTCTTTTGAATGGTGGCTAAATGCCTCTGTTGATGGCTAACATATCTTTTATTTTTAAATCTTTATACAAACATATCATTGTGTGAGCATATCTAAGTGCCAAGCGTCCAGGAATTTTCTACTGTTTTTGGATTTAGCTTGGTCTAGAATCTTCAAAGTTTTCCACTTGAAATTATGTTTGAGTCTGTCCATGTGTCTAAGTAGCTTTTAATCATGTTTTCTGACTGTAATTGATGTTCATGGATGCCTCTGCTACTCTTATGCCTGTGCATCCTACCTAGTGGCTATTACAGTTTTTATACTATAAGTTACAGATGACTCCTGTTTTTTTTCTTCCTGGGCTACTGGGTCTTTTAGTTTATTTAAGATGTTTTGGAGTTTTTAGTTGATTTGTGTACTATGGTGATACTGTGTGATTGCAATAATCTGTTGGTTGCTTCTGAAATGTTTCTGATGTATGGCAATGATACTCTATTTATAGCTTGTGTTAATTGTGCTGTAATGGACAGGCATGTTTTGATAAAGTGTTATGGGTATGCGCAGATGTAAAGCTATATAAGCCATAGGGTCATACAGGACATTCCCAAGCTTGTTCAGCCTCTCCTGATCAAAACTGGAAATCAGCAGGAAATGTACACTTATCATAATATCTGTACTGACCCAATATTACAAATTATTTGAAATGTTGACAATTTAAGTAAATTATTTTGCCAATCTCATAACACAAGTATTTTAATATGTTTAATTACATGGTCAATTGAGAGACAGCCCATGGTCAATTACATGTTCAACTGAGAGAAAGTGAGGTTACAAATAAATCAGTTTTGATTACATAGTAAGTTTGAAAAATTAATTTATAAATTCTACTTAAGATTGAATATGAAAAGTTTCCAAAGCTGCTTTCAACTATGCAAATCATTATGACACACCAAAACATATTTTGGTTGATGCAACATTTAGAAATGCTATTCAAACTTGAAGTACTCAGCATATTTCTCAGATCATATAGTAACAACAATATTCTTGATGCTTTAAAAAGTTTTAGTAGGAACTTTTTTCAATGACCCTAAAATCTAAATCTTGTATATAGGGATATAGACAATAAAAGTTGTAACACGAAACCCCCCCCCCCAGTTTTACAAAATAAGTAAAACCAAAAAAAACCGAACTTGATACCATTACATTTTATAATTAATTTTTCAACTCCAAGAAGGTACAGAAGAAATCAAAATAAAAGTAATACATGGAAAAGTACAAGTGTGTCGAGCATTGTTAACTTAACAGTCTGACTTCTTCTGCATAACTTAAACAGTCTGGCTGTAAATATTCAGTTCTAGTGATTAATATTAACTCAGTTTCATTTTAGACCAGCAGGGGATAAACAGTTTTGATATTATTAATAATTTGCAGCAATAACAAGCCTCTATTTTTCTAATACCTTAATCTCTAAAATATATTCAGTGATATATAAATTCCCTACCATGCTGTGGCTTTAGTTCTTCCAGATATAAAACGTGAAAGGTTGTGGTTTTACCACATCGTTTAGGGTATTAAAAATAGATCCAGACAGGTTGAAGCAATCCATGCTGACTGTTCTATTTTAGGCACAATCCAACACACTATTACATTCATAAGTAAATCTATCCAGTCCCTTTTTGCACTTCTGACTCCTGATTTATTCTTTTGGCTAATTATTCCAAGGCAGCAGGATAGAAGCCAGTAGTAACCATCTGTGATGAGGTTCAATTCTAACAATTTGGACCGATAGCTAGCTAGGATGCATCACTTATAAAGTAAGGCAGAAAATTTGTAAACATCTAGAAGATTCCTGAGAAACAACAAACAAGCACTTACTTTTATGCTATCACTCTTATAAAATCAGAGCAATCTTCCTGGGTTAGGCTATAGGCAGATCTAATCCTGCTTTGTGGCATACAATGGTTAAGGCATACTAGTGATTCAGGAGACATTAATCGTTTTGCACTTATTAGCTGACACTGATACTGTAGTCTGCTGAATTGCTAACCATAAATTCTAGATTTTTATTTATTAGTAGAAAAAGTTATTTCTTCTTCTCTTACCTGTAGTACACCAGATATTTCTTCTCTTACCTGTAGTATAACTAATGATGGTGAAGCTATGACACATGTCAAACGTGACATGACACAATGTTTTGGATGACACACCAGCATTAATCAACCCTTGACAAAGTATGCCCCGTTCACAAGTGATTATTAGAGGCTGTGGAGGCCACATGAGAAAGGGGTATGTTCTCACGCAACTTCCAGAAGTTGCACAAGCAGGCTGTGTTCTCGCACTCCCTCCGAACCCTCTGAAAATTGTGCAAGAATGCAGCATGCTTTCACAAGGTTTTTGGAAGCTGCAGAAGAACGTTCTCTGAAACCACTTCAAGAATGGTGGTCTCATGTGACCCAGGGCTGCTTTGGGTAAGCCACAGAGGCCGGTTAAAAGAAAGGGAACACAGCCTGAAGGTAAGTGATGCAGAACAGATCCTGTGGATTACACATGATTGGACTCAGAGGTGAGATTCGGGTGAACTAATTGTTAAGATTTTGCACAGTTCGTAGAAC
>JANHFL010004963.1:42563-59593 GCA_032468155.1 Oxyrhabdium leporinum
TATTGCCCCCAACAATTTGGGTCCTCATTTTACCCACCTCAGAAGGATGGAAGGCTGAGTCAACCTTGAGCCTGGTGCGATTTGAACTGCCAAATTGCAGTCAGCTGGCAGTCAGCAGAAGCAGCCTGCAGTACTGCACTCTAACCACTACGCCACCATGGCTCATTATGGAAGAAGTTAGATGATTTTCATGTAAGAATAAAAATAGTTTGCTTTCTTGAGGCCTTCTAGTCCCATTCTCACAGTTTAAAATCCAAACAACAAAATAAAGCTTTTTCAGTGAAACCCTGGTTTGCAGAAGATCTCTTGCAAGCCTCAAAGTATTGTGTGGTTGCAGTATGGTCTCTGATCCCTCAACAATTTTTCACTTTTGAATATACTAATTAAGTTAATTCCTTTTATACAATACTATAAAATAAGACAATTTTCTCATTTCCTCACTGAAAATGCATCTGAAAATTTGCACAACCTGACTTGTGACTGTTTGGCTAGTGTATCTCCATTCATATTGTAAAATGAAACCAATGCATCACAAAATTATCAATGTAAAGCCATTTACCCTCACTTCCCCACAAACACTGCCAATATTGCATTGAGTAAGATCTAAGATCAGCTCCTGTCATATGGCATCTCTGTAACTACTGATGCTCTATCCTTGCAAATACATCTATTTTCCTTTTGCCACTGGTTGAAAAGTGACAGATTTTATGACAACAGATCACAGGTGTTGAATCCTCTTTTCTGATTCAATGTCTCCCTTTAGTGAAATGTCATTAAAATGGCATATCACAAGAAGCCGAAACTGTAAAATGGAAAATGCCAAATGGAGAAAGGCAAACGAAAGGAAAGTTGACACACTACAACTTATATAAGCTGAGTTAACAACAACAAAAGGTTTACAGCAAGCTATGCTCGCAGGCTGCCTTCATGAAATCTATCCAGCCACTTCTTATCTCATAAAGTTATTCTAGCTTCCAATGAGAAGAGTCAGTCAGTTTGATATATTAGTTAAGGTGCTAGTCTAGAAACCAGGTGAATTCTAGGCCTCAGGCATGAAAGCTGGTTGGGTGACTATGGGCCAGTCAGTCTCTCTGATCCTAAACAACCTCACAGGATTATTTTTTCGAGGAAAACAGGCAGGATTTTTTAGAAGTTTGCCATCATGAAAGACCAAATATGTTTTTAAAAAACATATAAAAATATAATACTAATAACTGCAAGTCAAATACTTATTTTCCTTAAACAATACTAACATATGCCTTGGACTATAGGTTTTATCCCTTCTTGGCCTCTTATCTGTTTGTTATGTGGCCATTCTGTCATCAGAAGTAAGTGAATGCTCTAGAACAGTTTTTTAAACTTGGTAACTTTAAGATGTGTGGACTTCAATTTTCAGCATTTCCCAACCAGCCAATGGGAGTTGAAATCCACACATCTTAAATTTCCCAAGTTTGAAAAATACTGCTCTAGAACTTCCTAGGAATTTTAAAAGTTATCAGAACATCAAGTTTTAATTACAGCAATCTATTGTATATTAGGCTGTTCTAAAAGATTACAGAAAAACTTCAATTGGTTCTCATATAATAGTAACAACATCAACTCAGCCCAGATATCATGTGTGAGAGAAAGAGGCTGAAGACAGCCTCCCTGTAATAGTTCAGAGTATATTGTAGTTGCAGATAACGGAGTCTTCAGTCTGGCAAGATTTTGTCTATAGGTGTAAAACAGTAAAGAATTCAGCTTGGAAGTACTGCCAAGTGTCATTCTTGGTTTGGGGCCTTATAGACTACCTATATTTAATTTATTCAATCAGAATATCAAGTTTATATCCGAAAACCTCAAATTATATTATTATTCCACATACAGTGCTGTTTCTCCTTAAAGATCCTAGATATCTTAAATAGATCTATATTTATATGTGTATCCATTTATTAAACTTTTATGTCACCCATCTGCTCAATTAAAAACATATAGAAATTTTCCTCAGAATGTTCAATAAAATGAAATAATGAAACAAGTTAGAAACTCTATAAACATCACTATCTGAATAACTGTGTAAAAAAGCAGCTATTGCCATTGAGAAAAACACAGAAGCACTTGTTTAAATTCAGCTAGACATTGCCTCACCTCATAAAATAACTCTCACCCTCACTCTGGTCCTACCAATATAACCATGATCTTGCTTAACTAGGCAATAGGTTGCAAAACTTTAAGAGATAGCTTTAGATTGTGCTGCCCGTCTGTACACAACCTACAAATTATCTACCATTATTCCTTCTGGCATATATTTTTTTAAATATAGTTTTTTTCAAAATATCATAATCTTTATAAAATTTATTCAGGGACTACATACTGATTTCTCAGATTATTGACCCTTATTTTTCTTCAGTAGGTAGGAATGACTCTTAATACTGTAGATCAAAAATCAATATTTCTGAGACCCATGTAACCTTTAATACAAAACAGCATTAATATTCCCAATATTTCAGAGATTGCTGTACATTATTACAGGCAGTCTTTGCTTACCAATGATAACTGAGATGGGGAACTCCACTGCTAAGCGACATGGTTGGAAAAAGCAGTTCAAGCATTCTCAGTTGCTGTCATTAGGTGAATCCCCACATGGTTGCAGCATCCTGGGTCACCATTTGCAATGCCCTGCCAGCTTCCCCATTACCTTGACTTCTCAGAAGCTGGCAGTGAAGGTTAAAAATGGTGACCATGTGACTGCAGAATGTTGGAATGTTGTGACTGTAAGCCAGTTGCTAAGCGCCTGAATCAAGGTCACATGACTGTGGGGACCCTGCAGTGGCCGCAACTAGAAGGACCAGTCGTAAGTCTCTTTTGCTTGAGTCACAAATTCAAACGGTTGTTGAATGAATGATTATTAAATGAGAACTATTTATATATTAGACATGTACAGTAAACTGATTTATTAATTTTGCAGATGGCATATCATACATGGACTTGCAGTATATATTAACATTTCACTTAGATTTTAAAAAGCACAATAAAATATGAATGTTAACTGGTACAATATTTCTATACTGAAATTTCTTAATGAAAAATTCTTGATTACTTTGTACAACAATTCTTAATGGAAATGTGTGTGGATGTGGATGTATACACACACACACATATATATGATTTCTTATTAAAGAAACATTATTTTTATTTTAAGAGTTCTTTTTGGCCCAAATTATCATTCAAATCCAACTCAACAAAGCACTCTGATCTGATGAATAGCTTGGCATTTCAACTATATTGCAGTTTTCCTTAACAATGTATCACAAAAGCTCACAATAAGACCAGACAGCACTGAAAACCAGATACAAATATACTATAATCAAAAGTTCCACAGTTAGAATCAAACTACTACACAGCATGAAATAAAAATATATTACTGTTATTATTAGCTCCACAGCAGATTATAAGGAACAGAAGAAATCTCAGGGGAAATTAATGAAAGTAATGTATTTTCTAGAAGAACGTCTTTCAAGGAATTCTACTTTCAGCAAAACAAAGATATCCGCAATATTGTTCTTGGATTTTGTTTTCCACGGGTAATGGAAATTAATTTATGCTTTGATTTAAATAAAAAAATAAAGAAGTGCAAATATTCATATTAGATATGTTATTTGGCATCAGCTAGAAATATAATTATAATTCACATATGCATCATTTGATTTTTCTTAAACTGCAAATTGTGAACTGATTTCAGAAAAATAATAAGAATATTTGAAAATCAAGGTTTGCAGACAACAGGTCTGAGAATGTACAAAACATTTTTAACATATGCTATCACATAAAAGAGCAGATTTTCTCATAATTATACCTCTCAGAAGGGCAGGAGATAGTAATGCATAAGTAATAAATAACATAAGCTTACATATTCATAGGCGAAGAATCTCAAGTTACTATAGGTAATGCATTCATATGCATAGATAAAGGAGCTCAAGTTTCTACTATAAGTAATGGAGTTCAGGTGGGAAAAAAATATAAAACAGGGAAGAACACATTTCCCATAAATCAAGAGGAGGTGGCAGTTTGGGAATGTCTGGTGCCAAAAGAAAAACATTTTCTACTGTAAATCTATGGGATTATTGTAATAAGATAAAAAAAACTGCCTGGCCTTATATTTCTGTATATCAACTTGATTTAATTGATTCCATTCATCTAAGAACAGATTTCCCCCACAACAGGCATCTCCTATTGCTGACATCACTAGACAACAAATCTTGATTTATTATTATTTTATTCGGGTATTCGTGTTAGCGTGCATGAAGTATTTCCTAAAGATACTCTATTTCGTAAAATAATTCCGACGTTGGGTACTTCATACCTTTGATTTATGAGGGGATGTTTGATACTCCACCTCAGTCAGGACATGTGACCCTCGAGAGTACATGCTGCGAGCTCCAGTTCGGGCTACCTGGAAGGGGCCGGGGAAAACAAGGCCAAGATGCCTCGTTTAAGACTCTAGCTAAGGCTTCTCAAGTGATCACAAAAGGTGCCCGTCCTGTCATACCCCTCGGTGGTCTGGTCTCCCATTTACATGCGTATTATTCTTTTTCCCTGGAGGCGGGCCTCCACCGCCATCCCAGTACCTGACGGCCGCGAGGATTCGGCCGTCCTCACATCCTGCCGAGTGGAGCCACGATCTCCGATTGCATCTCCAATGCCAGCGCCCCACAACGCGCGTCTTGCCCACCTGCCCCGCGATAGAACCCTGGTGGACCCGCGTCCTTCTCGGCAGCGGCTCGAAAGGAGCTCATTCTCGCTCATTACCTGCCCGGGAGAGAGGGAAGCGGGGCCGACCTGCGGCCCCGAAGGGTCATACCCGCTCTAACGGCCCGGCTATGTCCAGTTTTCTCCTCAGGCGACTCAATCTCTCTCTTTCCCTCAACCTCATCCAGGCCCAGCCTGAGTTCAGCATCGGCGCGTAAGCGCGGGGGTTGTCCCACTCACTAAGGCAGCTTGGGAAATGTAGTGTTCTACTTTTGCGCGTCATTTGAAGTGTAAGGTTGCGCAAGAAAAGATTTCAATCGCATATGTGGGGGAGCTGTTTTTCTCCTCACATACGTGCTTTGGAAAGAGGGGAAATCCACCAATTTATCGCTCTTTAACTGTCATAATTGAATGATGATCTTTAACCAATGAAATTGTTGAGCAAAAGAACAATTAAGACTAGAACAAGTGTTGGATCCTCTCCTTGATATTTTAAATTGTAAAAGAGGAGGAGGCAACAGCCAACTTTTTTGTCTAAGAAGTTTTAATAGATTCCTATGTAGGGTTTTGGATTATATTACTCGTAATATCCCTTCCCATTTATATGCCATGATTATAAACATTTATACTTTAGGCATTTAATGTGGATTAGTTACACAAAATTAGGCAGTGAATGTGTTGTACAAATATAATGGTTAAGAACTGATGAAAGAGAAACTGACTTTTTAACCCAGTTTAATTTTTTTTAAGTGAGATTAGAAACAAGTTGTGGGGGGAGTTATTTGTCCTTATTGACAAATCTATAATAATATGCATATGTTGTTGTTGAACATGGGCTCAGGCCCTAACCTTTAGCAGCTTTGCATTAATTTTACTAACAGACTGGATCTTATTAACTAGGATTTTTTTTTAAAAAAATTGTTGTGTCACTATTGCATCAAGGTGTTTTTACTATGTCACTATTTGAGATATACTTTTAAGATAGCTGAAAAATAAACCACTTTTACTTTTTTATGTGACAAATAAGATTGTCACAGAAATAATACCCAATAATAGTGTTTCAAATCAAATAAGCTTTCAAATTTATGTAGCCTATTTAAATGATCATAAGCCAACAACCATGTATTGTGGTCTGATCTGATGCACAGCTTCTGCCTGCAAAGTTTGCAGCTGAATCATAAAGCTTCTCCCCTGGTGCCTTTAAGAGATCACTATGTTTTGCAGCACAAGGCTTATGTTTTTCATCAGGGAAAAGGGAAGCTAATAATTCACCTTTTCAATGTGATCTCGAGAAAGTTTGCCATGGGTTTCTAATACAGACTAGCTGCGCCCTGTTCACGGGGATGTTTCTTTTCTTTTTTGCAGAACTAATCACATACAAAGCACCTATCAGAGCATTTTTGCAGGTTACAAGAAAGAAAGAAAGAAAGAAAGAAAGAAAGAAAGAAAGAAAGAAAGAAAGAAAGAAAACATAATCGTGAGAAGGGCGGAGTTAGCCATGGTAAACGACGTTGTCAAGTCTCAGAGGGCAGCGTTGGCTCGCGTCGTCATAGTTACGAATCCTCCAACCGCGTTTAGCTATGACGATTTTCTCAATGGCCGGATGTGCCTCGCATCCGGGGGTTGAGGCCGTGGAAGATCTTTTAGTTCGATCCTACAGCAAGAGAGCGCAATTTGTCTTGGTGAGGATAGAAGATTTTGTAGCGGTGGTAATGGTGATTGCTGACAGCACTTCCTAGCAGGTGCAAGGGAATACTTATGTCGCCCGTTCGTACATGGTGAAATGGGATGAGCAGGCGATGTTGGAAATGGAGGTTATCATAGGGGGTATATGGGAATATAGAGGGCAATTTTCAGCATCAAAAATATTATCTCATCTATGACTTTGTTTTAATATCTACAGCAACCCTGAAAGGTACACTAGACTGTTCAATTAAGATAAAGACTAGTAAAGAGAGCTACGAAACTCCATCAGATTCGACTCGTGGCTTTCTCTCTTTGCTCAATTAATCGGAGTAATTAGTTAAGCTAAATTCGAGATCCCCAAAAAATGACTGCACACTGTCTGTAGTTAAATTAAAGAAACCTCCATAAGCTGCAATAATTGCCATCGGTTTGGGTAGTATTAAAACGGAGTAAGAGTTGTGGGAAAGGAGACTGTCGATGGTAAAATGCTGCTCTAGTAGCATCTTTATTCTGAGGGTGGGGAGAATAGGTATTATTTCTTTTATATGGTGCTTGTGGATGTCCATTGACTGCTAGAAATAGGCTTTGGTCTAGTTCTACCCTTGCAGGCTAAACAAGGTTGCTGGGAAAATGTATAAGTGGAGAAGTATTAATGTATTGAAAAGTTAATTATATTTTCTAGCACATTATAATATTGAACGGAGTATATTTTCTAATTACGTGGTAACTAGGAATTTTGCTGCTTTGAATTTTCAGGATATTTTATGCAATAGTTTTATACAGATGTATTTTAAAATTGTTTTAGTTTTACTGTCTCCTGCTGAGGTTCTTTAAAAAAGTTATGCACATCAGTATCTTTTATTTGGGGTTTTCACCATTTTTCTACAGGATGAATTGCACCTATTTTCTAACGTGGAATAGGAAAATAAAATATATTGAGAGATTTTGACATAGGTTCCATTGTAATTACCATAGTAAATAGGACAGGTTTTATTCTGTCCCTATTCATGTGCACTTATTTTCCCATAGATTAAAATTTGAAACATTAACAAATTATTTGTAATGGTTACATGACTTTAACTGACTGAAAACTAACTTTTGACTGATATTCTGATCAAGAGTTTGCTTATTTGGCAGGACTATTGATTTTATTAGAGGCTGCAATCATGAGCTGTGGTTTATTTGGTTTTGCATTGGCATATGTGAATCTTGCTTATTGTGGTTTATTAAATAAATAATGGTTAAATACTATAGCATTGCGTGTGCAAAATTATCATAGGTAACAAAGTAAAAGTTTCACCAGTAACAGTAGCAGACTTTCTGAAAAAGCTCAATACCTACCATGTAATACTTAAGCATAACAATCATTATGTGTGATAATTTAGAATTGAATCTGCTGGGACAAAATTTGACATGTCTTGGTTCCCTACACTCTTTCCCAATTTTCTTTACATTCAGTACTTTTGTGATGCCAGGTGCTGAGATCACGTGTTTTTTTTTCTGTACAGATCCAGTTGCATGGCCTTAGAGACAGTAGTTACACAGAGAATGGGTCCAGAGAGGATCTGTCCAAATGAGCATGAGGAGCTGGGGCTTCAAGAACCATCTGATGGAACTCTTGATCCTGTTGGCGAATGGAGTAGTGAAGAACCAGAGGAGGAGGAGGAAGAGGGTATCAATAATGGCTATGTATATCAGCCACTGAACCAAGAACCGGATCAGGGATCAACAACACATGAATTAACAGCAACTAGCACAGAGCCAGCCCTTGACATCAATCAACGACTTCAGGTGGCAGTTTTGTTTCAAACACCCTATATGGGAAATAATGCTACCAGGAGAAAATTAATGCATGTATCTTTACATTTTGATTAATTTTAATGGCCCTGTGTATCATATGCAGGCAATGAGACTACACCTACCTGACCCACCCATCGAAAGTGATAATGAGGATGAGGAGAGACTTATAGCTCAAAGCAGCCACAGCTCAATCCCCATGGATCCAGGTAATATAACAAAACTGCCAACTTTGTGTCCTGATAGATTGTATAATGATATTTCTAACTTTATTTTAGATATTTGATGCAGATGTGATACATTATACTATTTCATCTCTATACATATAAAAAGCTGCAGTCCTTACTTCTTTAGTGTCACTTAGGACTTTTTCCTCTCCAACCAAGATTATTACTCCATCTGTCTCTACAATTCTCTGAATTAAATTTAATTTTATCAATCTAGAACTAGTCCATGTGTAAACCTGATTTCTTCCATCTTAATCTTGTAATATTGATATGTTTGTGTATAGATTTATATTTCACGTTAAGCTATAGTGTGGTTTTAACTTAGGATGGTCTAAGAACTCTGCCATGTGCTTTGTAGGATTGTATGTTAATATAGTTAATTGTAGTTGTCCAGTAATAAAAATAAACTACCTTATTGATATATGTGAAGCCACTGTGCAGTGTATATTATCACATCTACTTTTGTAGTGGCTTGCCATCTATTATTAATTGTTTGATTTGGAAATAAAACGACAGGCCTAATGGAAGCCATAGCCTTTAGCAGGATAAGAATTCCTTTTCCTTGCCTTTAATCAGGCATAGAATAGGTTTGTATGTCATCCTAATCCAACTGTAATGAGGTTTAAAATAAGCAAAGTCTTGTATCCTACTATTATGCCACTTCATCTCCAGCTGTTCAAATTATTCCTTGGCAATTGCCTTATTGTAACTAGCATAATAAACATTTTTCAGAACAGCATGTAAATACTGTGTTCCCCAAAATAAGACCAAACCAGAAAATAAGCCGTAGCATTTTTCAGAATGCTCTTAATATAAGCCCTACCCCCAAAAATGAGCCCCAGTTAAGATTGTTAGCATTGTGTTTGCCCTCGGCGGGGCAGGGAGGCCAGCTCAACGTTGCTCATGTTCGGGGGATGACTGTGAGGGCCGAGGCGAAGCAGGGAGGGGAGTCCCGGATGCCTCCTGGGGACGTGGGCTCCCCGCCCTTCTCATTTGCTGGGGCTGTCACGTGTGTCACGTGTGGGGCGGTGGGAGACTCGTCCCATATGTGCAGCAGAGCTGGAGGAAGAGGTTGGATGGCGGGGTTGAGTGCACAGGGGCCACAACGTGGTGCTGCCAGTGCCTCACAGCGGTGGCACTGGCAGCAGACAGAGGCACAGGGGAGGCACACAATCCGGCCTGTCAGACACATTGTGTGGCCACCTGCCCCATCACAGCCACGAGCAAGCAAAAACATTGAGATACAGTGGGCAGGCGGCTGTGCGTTGTGTCCATTGGGTCGGATCGTGTGCCGCCAACCCCCCCCCCCCGCGCCTCTGCCAGCTTGGATGGCCAACTCAGCAGTCACAGCGCTCAGACTCACCTGCACTGCACGGGTTGCATAGCCCGAGTGTGCCAGACACCATCAGCCACCACGTGCTCATTGTCTCCTGTGCACATCCTGGAGGGGCGCCCAGCTGGGCTGGGGTAGCAGGGCCAGTCCCTTGCCATCTCCAGGGTAGCCCCACGGGCCAGATATGGGCCCATCCATCCTAAGGGCCTTGTGTTTGACATGTCTGTTGTACATGAAAAAAATAAGACATCACCTGAAAATAAGCCCTAATTTGGAGCAAAAAGTAATATTAGACCTGGTCTTATTTTTGGGGAAACACAGTGACAGGCTGGTTATTTGTTATATAGCTATTTTGATCTTCTCCTTTTGTAAGATCACTGGCTCTCCAGTTCTTCATACTAATTTATTTATGTTGAATGACAGAACTTTAAATTGAAGAACATTCCATTCAGGATGGTGTGTGGTTTTTTGAGCCATATGTTTGATGTATAGTAATATATATATAAAACAATTTTTTGTTTGCTTGACAGTGTGGGTGAGTTACTCCTTTATCCACTTAGATTGAAACTACATGAACAGTTTCCAGGATGGGGATTATTTCTCACTCTTTGCCTTTTTTTGATTCCAGAACATGTGGAATTAGTGAAAAGGACCATGGCTGGAGTCAAGCTCCCTACGCTGAGCATTCCTGCATGGGCCAATGAGATATCGGATGAGCAGTGGCAGGATATGGTTCAACGAACACTGCACGACAGACAAAGTCAGAATGGCTTTAAGCCAGAATGGAAATGAAGAGCCCCAGTGAGCTTCTTGCCTACAAAGAAAACAGCTAAGCTGGAGCTAATCTACTTTAAACTATGTTTCTCTAAAGTGATTAGGTAGTTATCTCATCTTTTGCCAGCACTGAACCTGTCAATTCATTTGGTAAACTGCAAATAATTTGCCAGTTGTGTATATAGTACTTAGTTATAAATGCTTAGTGGTGGTGACCGTGAGGCTGTTTTCTTAATCTTGAGAAAAAGAAAAAAGTGTTTTGGATATGTCTGTTTTTTCTCCTCTTCCCCACTACCTATTGCGACACATGGGCTAAAGAGCTAAACGTGGCCATGAGGTGCAGTCCAGTGTATCATCTTTTCAAGAGATCCATTTTATTTAGTTCTGTACATACAGGGACATCTGTACAAAATCCAACACTGTCGTACTATGTAATACTCTACTGAAAATAAAGTACACCATATGTACATAATGAATTGTAAAGCAGCTTAATACTTGTGTCCAGGGAGTGAATGCATCATTTAGTTGCTTTTCCCACCCCCCTCGAGAAGGGCTGTATAAGACACAAAAGAGGCAGCTCCATCCCTATCCATGTAATAGGGAAGGAAAAAGCTGAAATAGAGACAAACGCAAGGGTTTTAAGTAGAGCTAGATTAAGGTAGAGCATAACTGGAAGTTGTGTAGCTAAGGTGCTCATTTGGCTTGCAGTGTGATTTTTTTTAACCTCTTTACATACAGTTTCTCCGATAGTTAGATATATAGGACACTCAAATGAACTGGCAGCAAACTAAATTTTAATATTAGGTCCCAAACACAAGTTCCCTGATCCCAAAGAAAGATTAGACAAAGCCTATATTTACATCTAAGTGTACAGCATATGATGCTCAATTACAGCCCTGCTTCACCTATGGAAAACTGTAACAGGCATAGAAGTGCTGTGTAGCATACATGTGGGTAATGAAGGATACTTTCCTATGGTCCTTCTCATTTACAGAGCCCAACCTTGAGGGAGAATAGATAAGCAGACAACCACATGTTGGTGTTAAGGAGCTCCAAGTTTTCTTTTGTTCTTCCCACAACTAAACCACACTTTGAAAAACCAGTGGCTGAATGTGCAAGCTACTCGGTGAAGCTTCATTTTTGTTTGATTCTGTCACTGAATCAAGGGATATCTTGCAAATCAATTATAAGTTCCTGTTTAACTTCCCACATATGCTTCAACTGGTACCTTGCAAGAGGATTAAAAGACGTCCTTATTAGTATGAGAAACTACAGCCAGACAGAGCATCCTGAACAACAGATATTGAAAGTATTTTGACAGCAGACAGTGGAGGTTAGCATCATCATATATTCTAACGTCAGTTTCAATTCTAAGTGCCTGTCCTCATGTAGTTAAAATACCACCATGCGCAAAATAAGGGTTGCCAAAGTAGTAATGTCCTGGGGGAAGGAAAAACAGCTTGTGAGAATTCCAGTGAAGCTTAAGCATGCTTAATGATCACGGAATGCTGATGGACTGTTAGTAGGGGGACAAAAATGGTGGAAAAATGAAGAATTCCACAGAGAAAAATACTGAAAAGGAATTTATCAGACTAAAATTTGTTTGGCTTGCATGATGGGTAAGCCCAGGCACTGTGATGTATTCAATAATTCATGGTTTAAAAGAAAGAATAGCATGATATAGGTACCCAGCCTGTGACTTGAGTATCAGTATGGAAAATTGGCAAATGTCCATTTTTTTAATTTCAGTTTTTTAAGAGTTAAAAGGTATCTCTGAAGAGGTAAAATTGGTGAATATTGAAATGAAATATGCTACAAATAAACTTCAAGTCATTAAAGGTACAGTGGAAACAGAATGGTATAAGTAAGTAGACAAGACAAAATTACAGCACATGGAGATTTAAACAAGAACATGAAAAAAAGTCTCACAGTCCAATTCAAAATCATTATTTTTCTGATATTCCACTGTTTCCCCAAAATGGGCCCCTAAATGAGCAATAAATGGATAAAACCCTAAATCGGAGGGGGGGGGAACCTCACTAGAAACAATTTTTCTAAAGCTAGAGCACAAGATCTTTAACTAAAGGAGAGTGAAGGCTCCCCCTTCTGTGATTTCCATGATCCAAATTAAGTCAGCAGCTTTTCAACTATAAGAAGCTATTAAATAAATGTAACTATTACATTCTGGCTACCCATACTTCAAAGAAATCTGAATATCCCCAAATTATATATTTCCTAAAGTGAATTTCTGCTACTTCTTGATGTTTGATTTCCTGAACTGACAAATGGGGCTAGAACAGCTGGAATCCACATAAACACTGAAAATAAAACCATGCTAGCTGAGAGAATCTGGGAGTAGAAATTTAGCAACAGGAAGACAAATTAACTGGGAAAGACTAGCTCAGTTGATAAATGGAAATTGGAGTTTCCTGCATTCTTTATTTAATTTCCTATGATTTTCAATATGCAAAATGCATAAAGATGTCTATTTAAGATTTACCAGAGCTTAAAACCTAGCAGTTGAAAGGAAAGTTGGCATTATTAGTAGAGAATGTGCTTAATAGCTACTCTCCCTCCAGTTCTAACAAAGATAGACAGAAAGCAAGACTCAAGTAACACATTCATGCAGCAGCTGCACAACAGCTGCTAGGCACATAGATCAACTGCAAGCCTGTATTTGGAAGGTGAAATTCATTGAAAGCATTATCTAAATCACTGGATTTGGAATTATGCATGGCTGCTAATGCAAACACAATTTCAGGGAGAGGGGGGTGTACATTATCACCCTTACTCATAACGACTAAGCGCAGCTGCAATCTCCATCAGATTAGCTATTTATTCTAAGTCTTATGGGAGGGACATATCACATTATTCTCAAGAGAAAATGGCCTATACTGACCTGTTTAGTCAATAGAACATAACATGTCCATTATGCAGACCACCCAGTTGTGTGATAGGTGGAAAGGACATCAATCAAGGGCTCTGGATGACCGATAAACAGATAAATTCCCAATGCCTTGGTCCTGGGACTGCAGATTTATTTTTTTTTTACAAATTCAGGAATTAGGATGTTTCTTTCAATGGAATGATATTCTCACAGGTTCTTAGGCTCCCATCACACGTGCACACAAAACACAGCCTTAAAAAGATTTAAAGCAGGAGTAAGTGAAAGTGTGGTGGGATATGAGGTACAATGTAAAATCAAACTGAACCTGAAAGAATGAGAATGGATTGGAGGACAGGCACAGGTCACCATGTTCATTCCCTAGCTATACGTTAGAACAAAGTGCATTTCTGTGTACCCTCCAGGGTCTCCCTAGCCCGTCAGAGTGCCTCCTGGCTTGAGGTGAGAAATTCTTCTGCTCTTTTGTGTGCTTCCAATGCCTTTATGGTGTAGACATCCTGAGGAAGCTCTGATTTCCGACGCAGCAAAACCTTCTCCTTCTTCATATCTTTCAACATCTAAACACAAACACATAGCAGATTCATGTTAGTTTTTAGGATCTGCAAATTTCTTCCATGAGCTAATTTGCTCTCTTCTCTTTGGTATTATATATAATTTATTAAATCATGGCCAATTTGGGTTTAATTAGGGCCATCTCCCAAGTCCATAAAATACCTATTTGCTCACTGTACCCAATCTCTTGTTTTCAGATGATGACATAGACAGATGCCACTAAGTTTATGATGCCACTAAATTCTACAACTCTTAAAATAAAAATCAATGTAGAAATTACTAAGCAAGCAGGACAGGACAGTCTGATTTTTCATATGTTGGATTTCAAACCTATCAACCTTGGCAACAGTTATCAGAGATGATGGGAAACTATGCTGTAGCAATTTTTAGAAAGCCACCAATTAAATCCCTAACTAATATATTTAGCTATTTCATTTTCCTTTAAGGCACTAGTCTTCAAGTAATAATAATCAGGCACAATGTGACACAAGCAAGATAACAACAGAATTACCACAGTCAGAAATTAAGTATTAACAAAGTGTGCAGCAAGCTAACAATTGAAGTAGGTAAGCTGAGTCAATGATTATAGATCAATATACACACACTACAATGAGAATGAAATTCAACATGAAAGAAACAATCTAAACAACACTCTAGTTTACAAATCAGCAACATGGAAACTAAGAAGAAGAAATACCAGTTAGAGTATCGTGGTACAGAAATTAAAATACAACCACATATTGTGTGGTTGTTTTAACTTATCTTTTACAAAATGGGACCACTGAGGCTCCAAAACATGTCATAAAAAACAAAGCCTCTGACTCATATTATTAGATATTGCTAATTTTGAATTCTACTTCAGTTTGCTTTCTGCGACAATAGAGGACTGTGGTGGTATCTTAAGTTTATTTTATCTCACTGTATTTTACTGCATTTCACTGTATCTTATTTAATTGTAACTTATTGTGGCTGATGTTCATGCTTTGATATGTTCAATTGACTAATCAATAAATTATACTACTTAATCTGTGGGCACGCAATTTTTTAAAACTTTTTTGACAGGGAAGGTATGATACAAACTCTTTCAAAGAGCTTTCAAATTTGGTGTTTCAAATTCAGATAGCAGAAAAATAGCTAACAGTATGCTAGCAAGAGGCAAAATTAAAAGGAAACAGAGGAAGTACAGAAGGTAGGAGCAGAGGAGTAAAAAGTTATACTCTCCTGCCAGTATGAAATACAGTGGATACCTCAACTCTGCCCATTCCAAAGCCAAGTCTAATTATGACCAACATGAAGTGTATCAACACTGGAGTTGTGTCATGGACCTACATAATTCAAGGAGCATCACCACAAGGAAGGATAAATACTTTTCTTGAAATGTTTAGAATGTAACTTAAACCATCCCAAATTCAATGGGATGGATTCCTTTATGCCTCCTCTTGAACTGTTGATTTTGTCCTTTCATGCAAAATGTAATTAAGTTACAAAGTAGTCAGTGTTCCAGTTACCCATAGGTACTTATTTAGTCCTAAGTGCATCCAAGTGACTGTAAGCTCATTTCACAATTACTAAAATAATTATATATTTGTTTCCAAAATACCATGTAAAACAAACAAACCATTAAAAAGAGTGCAGGTAGAGGAATGAACTGGAAAGTTTTGTGACTTGGTGTTTTGTTTTTGGAACTCAAAAACTGTGGGTTAGTTTATAAACCTGCAGTAGTCAGAAATACATCCAGTATGTTGTTTTAAAAACCACTGTCCCTCTATTTTGAGCTGTGGTAGCGGACAAATCCTTGTATACATTTCCTAAGCCATTTGATAATTATGGATTATTTTCCACCCGTTTTGCCTTTCCACAGAGAAACCATGTGCCAATCATTTATGACTAGCTTGCCTTTGAGCCAAGTAAGCGTCTGTCAAATTTTGCTTCGTTGCTTAAGGGAACACTAGCTACCAGGAACTACACGCTACCAATAGGCTTTGGATCAACTGGGTTTATATAATTAAGTCACCTGTACAGCCTCTGTTTCCATCGTTTTCTTCAGTAGCTGTATATCCTCTGCAGTGGGGGTCTCCGTCTCCATGCAATAAACAGGAGGCAAAGGTGGGGGTGCGCAATACATGGGGTACTGCAGGAACACAGCACACAGAAAAATGGGAATGCAAGCTCAGCAACTCAAGTACTAGAACATCAAATGTTTACACATATACACAGATCCCAAAAAGAAAAAAAAGGATATAATGTGAATGTTTCCAATTACAATTCATGATCCCTTTGTGAAATAGTTTTGGGGATATAAAAGTTACTGAAAACTTTCATTCTTAATTCAAATATTCCCTTACAATAAAGAGGATTCATTTTTTTGTTGCACTGGTAAAAATCCCAATTAAACAAAATAAAGTATCAAGACATAAAATCCAATCTTAACTAAAACCTAACAATACAATTGTTGTTATGCAGCTATTTCCTATTCAAAACTTGGATTTTATTCAATATTCAAAGAGGTTTTGAGTTAAAGGAATCAGTGCATGAAAAAGTCTGAATTCCTACAAGAATTAACATTGGGGGATGTATTATATTTCACATAAAATAGTGCAATGATATAGGAATAATACTATAACATTATCCTTTAAACAATTTTATGTTTCTTAAAATTAAGTTGGGTGAAAAAAATTTAAACAGCTGCATTTGAAATGTGGTACTCCATATGTGTGTGTGTGTGTGTGTGTGTGTGTGTCTGTATATGTGAGTGTGTGTCTGTGTATGGTTTTCATACTGTGTTTCTCCAAAAAGACAACCCACCGTGAAAAGAAGCCTTATCACGTTTTTGAGCGCATGCGATCAAATTAAGCCCCACCCACAAAATTAGCCCTAATTAAGACCCACGCCCACCCCGGGGTGCAGGGCATGGGATGAGGCATACAGGTAAAAAATAAGCTAGGGTGGGGATGGGGGAGGTGGAGCTACCCTACTTACCAGGCCTTGCACACCTGCCTTGCCTTCTTCTGCGGCCGCTTCTGTGGCC
>JANHFL010004964.1:0-17952 GCA_032468155.1 Oxyrhabdium leporinum
GGCAGGCAGGCAGGCAGGCAGGCAGGCAGGCAGGCAGGCAGGCAGGCAGGCAGGCAGGCAGGCAGGCAGATAATATATAAATAATAATATATAAATGTAAAAATAAATAAATAAATAAATAAAATAGACAGATGTCAAATTCCAGATCAATGCTAGAAAAAAACATCATAGAGAAGTTTCCAGTAAAACCAATTATCTACTAGGGTGTGGTTTGATAGATATGTTAAATCTAAAGATATACATTTCAAATGGATACTTTAATTCTAATTACTATGCTGAACAGAGAGCTGAACATGATATCTAATTGGCCATTTCCAACTATATGTTTCTGTGATTCTCCCATATCAGCCAACCATTGTTTTTCCTTCAGAAGCCATCCTCTGATTCTTAAAATCTTGGGTGTGACTTCTAAAGCCTGTCAAAAATGGGTATGGAACTCAATATTTACTATAATAAAGGAGGACCAAAAAAATAAACATGTAGAGAATAACATGCATGTCTGAAAACACAGTGGTATTATGCTGCAGATTTCAAATATTCCATTATTCTTGGTAAGCATTTCACATAAATAATAATAGGCAGATGTAAGGCTTCTGTGATTGTGAACCTAGTCACTGATTTTGAAACAGATTGCAATTTCAGTGGGAGCAGTCAGTTCTAGGTAGGCACCAATTGTCTGAAATATTACAAATATGTTTTTCCAGCTTATCAGTGGATCAATGATCCATTCTATTTGCATCGGAGGTCCTCAGTAAATTTGATGAGCTCACCTCAAGTCCATAACTGCAACTGCTAATGCACAAATGAGCCTTTAGGAAAATCTGGAATTTATTATTAATTAATTTAAAGTTACAGTAATTGCAGTGGAGTTCATCATATTGTCAGTAACATATCAGAACCTTTCTCCTCTCCTAACAATATCATTCAATGCTGTATCTATCTTTTTGTTTTTTCTAAAAACAAGCAAATTAAATATTTCCAGAATTTTCAGCCAACAGAGGAAGATTTTTTAAAAAACAAGATTTCTATCCAAAAATATCCTAAATGTTTAGGATATTGTGTTATTTAGCTTTATTTCACTATGCACTGTTTTTCTGAATCAAATCCAGTAAAGATAATAAATATGTACAGTATATAAATATACAGACTAATGTAACAGTGGTTTAGAAATATACCTCAATATTAAAATATAATTTGGCTGGCATAAAATCTCTTTCCAGAAGCATAGCAATAAAACATAAATAAAATAGCAATATGACTAATACAATAACTAGCTAAAAACATTAAAAAGAGATGTCCCCAAAGTGATTTTTCAAAAGGCAACTGGAGTTTGTTTTTTCCTAGAAGACGTTTCACTTCTCATCCAAGAAGCTTCTTTACCTCTATTAAAAAGAGATGTTTTTAGAATGCTGAGTACTTGGAAAGCAGTTCTATAAAGCACAACCATCACTGAGAAATCCACCTCCAGTCCCATCCAAATCATAACTGAAGTGATCTTTTTTAAAGGAATATCACTGCTTCAGTACTACTTTAAAACATAGGGACATTCACACAAGCATAATGGACCAAGAAATAACTTGGTACAACCATGGATGTCAGCTTTCTTCAATCAAATTATTCAACTTCCAAATGTTTTTGCCTTACAAGTCCCAGAATTCTCATCTAACAACAGTCTTGATCATCCTGGTCTAGCTGGGAGTCCAGAGTTATAGTTGAGATATAGATTCACAAAACTATATGCTCTGAAACCATCCTCTGTCCTCTATCAATACATCATTATTCATTCTTATGCTCATATCGTACTATCTTGTTTCTAATATCTCCATAGGTTTTTGCAATGCCATGACTATAACTGATGGAATCTGCTTCTTTTGCCACACTAATTTTACTTCTACTGATAAAGGGGATTATTTGTATCTCAGGGTTGAAATGAGGGATCCTTGGTCTCTCTGAGCTTGGTTATTTTCTTGCAGATGTTTCATTACCCAAACCAGGTAATATCACTAGCATTGATGATGTTACTTAGTTTGGGTAATGAAAGGTGTGCAAGAAAACAACGAAGCTCAGAGACCACCAAGGAGCTCTATTTTTATTTGCAGGTCTTTGTATTTTGTGATTTTCTACAATTCTTTCTCTTCTATTGTTATCTTCAGGAAATGCCATGGCCACTCTCTAGAGTTTTTTGTCTTACTTATCAACAATGGTTAAGTCTAGGGTACTTATGTGACAGGTGCTTGTCTGTTTAAATTCTAAAACCCCAGGGTTTTTTAGCTTGTTCTTTTTCTATTAGTTTGTCTATTTTGTGGCCCCATCAGTTCTTGCTTGAGGTAAATGGTATTTCTTGGAGATATTCCAATGCACCATTGTTGCTGCTTTGTCATGTCTTTTTTTGTAGAAGTCTGTGCAATCTTCTTGTAACGGCTAACTACATGGTCCACTGTTTTTTTCAGTTTCTTTGCAGAGATGGCATTTGGTGTCTGTTGCTTCGTAATGCATTTATTCTAAGGCTTGGTCTTGTGCAACCAGAATTAGTGCCTCAGTCTCTTTCTTCAACTTTCCTGCTCTTAGCTATCTTGTTGTTATCTGATTTCCCTGCTAGATTATTATTTTTTTGACCATGTAATGTTTGGCCTTGCCCTATCTCTTATCTTCTTCATTTCGTCTATTTTATAGGCCAGCTTGGTCTATCTGATATTCAGTAAGCCTTCATGTGCACTAGTTTCAGTGTATCTTCTTCACTGTCCTTCAGATATTCTTCCAATGCCCTTTTTTCTTCTTCAACTGTCTGGTCTACTTGCAATATCCCATGTCACTTATTTTCTTTGGTCTGTCAACATTGCTACATGCATGAAGGGCATGATTTATTGTCATTATTTTTCTGGTCTTCCTAACCAAGACTTTTAGTTCTGCTTGAATCCAGTCCACTATTCCAGCTGTGTATCTAATGACTGGAATTGCCCAAGTGTTACATTTCATTTTGATAGATAGGAAGATAAACAGATCCTCCAGTTGAACTCAACCCCTGGTGACTGCATCAATAAATATTTCTGGGCAGCAATATGGAAAAGGTTTGCCACAACCACCTTCTGGGATACTTTTTCATCTTCCTAGTCTAGCTAATTGTCCTAGAATTCCTAGGTAGTTCCCAATCCAAGTATCAATCAGGTCTGACTGTGCTTAGCTTCTAAAATCAGACTTTAGCTCACAGGAGCTCATTGCTTCCATCTGCTACCTTAACAAATCTCTTGGTGAATATCAGAAATGTATATGTGCATGTGAGTCAGGATATAAATTTTCAAAATTGTATACGGTATAGATATAGATGTAAATTTAGAAATCACTATAAATAAATTATTTCAATCCCTACACACTTCCTGTGGCAAACAATTCATAACTTTTACACATTAGTTCATTGCCTGAGACTCTCACATTAATACCTTAACACTTTATTTGCAGTTTGCACACCTATATTCCAAGTTGCTTTCCATTTCCTTAAAAAGAAATACAGCATAAATTATCATTGGAGAGAAGACTAGGACCAAATGACTTGTATGATATGCTGATAGACAATTTTCTTCTTTCTTCTTCTTTTTCTGACTTTCTGTCTTTGAAATTCAATGTCATCTGGTCAACCCTTCGAATAGAATAGTGCTACAAACATGGCACTATTTTGTGATAGCTTTCTATAAAGAGGACTGAACTCCCAAAAAAAGGAACATAACCTTCCTATTTTGACTGTCTGTCTAGAGGTCTGAAACAGAAGACTTACATATCATCACCTACTTTTTTTAACAGACAATATCAAGAAATGAAGTTGAAAGAATATGCGTTCCCCTGAAAGATAATCCCATACTGAATCCGCTATTACAATACTTGTGCAAATCCCACCACTTTAAAGATTTAAATTATTTGTGTTTATGTTTACTTAGAGCTTTTCCATAGTACTTTCATAGAATATAATAGAAATGATCAAATGATGATTCTAGCATCCAAATTATTACGGCTATATTAGACTGCCATAATTATCTGGATTTATACCAAGCATTTAAAGCCAAAATAAACCCAATATAGTTAAAAATAGCATTATAAACCAGTTATGAGCAAATACAATTTAAATCAAGATATTACACAAACCGCTCCTTCATCTACAAAACCCAATAAATGGAATATTCTTGAAAAAATATCAGCATATTAAAATGTATAGAAACTCTCAAAAGTTTCCTAAATTAAGAAATAAAAAGCTACAGTATTGTCACATATTCAAAGACAATTAAGCCACAGGAACGGTATCTTGATTATTTGCACACAGAGATATCTTCAGCAGGACCTACCAGGTTCATACCTTGTTTCTAGTACATCACAGGCATTGAGACATTTAATCCTTAATCTGATTCTTGGCTAGGCTCAGCAGAAGACTACCAAACATGACTTGGCTAGATTAAAAGCTTTACTGTAGACAAAAATGAAAGAAGTAATCACAAGATTGGAAAAAAAAGAGATCTTCATTGTCATGATTGTGTTAACTTATCCATTATTTCTGCTGCTGCTGCTGTGACTGAATTATCAAGCAAGTAAGTAGCCAACAAATTCTTCTGCTACTGTCCATTCTCATAGGTGGGTGCATCTCAGACTGAGGAGGACAAATAGAAATAAAAGAACAGAGTTGAAAGGGACCTTGGAAGTCTTCTAGTCCAACCCACAGCTAAGGCAGATTTTCTTAGCTCAATATGGATATCATGGATATAGATTCTCATTGAGATAACCTATGCAAACAAAGGGAGAAAGAAATCATAACCCAAGGAAATTAAATGTATGAGATAATAAAAGTAAATATAGTTGAATCTGAATCTACACTTTGCATTGTACTTATTTATATCTTTTTATCTTTGTGAATTATCCTTGTTTTCCCCACATCCATTCACTGCCTTTTGTTCTTTAAACTTCTTTGTACTCCCTTTTTTCATTTCTTCAGCTTCATCAAGCTATAGCTTTCTGGGTCTTCCCCTTCCTCCTGAACCATTCCCTGTTCCTTTTTTGCTTACTTTACAGTTTTGTTATGAATCTTAGTCATTTTATTTTGTTTTGTTTTGTTTATTATTTATTTATTGCACTTATATCCACTCACAAATTGACTCCTAGAGACTCACAACAGGTAGTGAAATAGCATATAATAAAAATCCAAAATACAAAAACCTATAATCTAAAATAGCATCTGCTGTCAATCCCCACATACTCTGGAAAAGCTCCATGTTCAGCTGGATTACTATTATAAATACAACGTGAAATCATAACTACCAGTTCTTTAGCTGGTGTTGGTCTTCATTCACGTAGAGTTCTTCCCAAGAACCTAGAATGTTGTAATACTTTGGCGTAGTATATCTAAGGATTCAAGCAGTGTGGCATTTTGTTATTGCCAGATAGAAACTTTTCAATGCACAGATTTTCTAAGAAGCATCTGGACCATTTTGGTATAGCACCCAGTAAGCCACTAATAATATTTATTTGCTTGTTTGGTTATATTTACACATTATTTATTTCTGAAGTTCATATTCAGTTTATTAGCAATACACAGCGGCGCAGTAGCCTAGAGGTGAAGACATTTGCCTCCCACTCAAAGGTTGAGAATTCAATCCTAGGCAGTGGCAGAGGCACAAAGAGAATCAGAGCGCAAAGAGAAAAATATTTGCTATGAATTCCACGTAGGCATCAGGAAGGGCATCCAGCCAGTAAACAGACTTGATTCCCAGTATCATACCCATGTTAGATACAGCATTCTTTGATAATGATAAGAAGAGTCAGTTTTAACACATTTTGGTCAGACTACCACAAGTATAATCAAAGCCAGTTTTACCCCAAACATGCTCTTTCTTTTCTATGCCTGCTAGGATCCATAGCCTTCCAATCAGAATATTTTGCTGCATACCATTAGTTTGAAAGTAGAGAAAAAATACTGACACACGGTATTTCAGGACATGATAACTGCCAGGATAATACGTAGATTCTGGTCTTACGTATGTTACTTTACCTATATATTTGTCTGATTAGACTGAAATAGAAAATCATACTCTCATGTAGTACTGGTAAAAAAATAATACAGCATATAAACATTCTCCCTTGCCTGTCCATTTGAGAAATAGACAATACATCATTTAACAACTTTATCCTTCTAGGCAGTTCAAATGGCGGGAATGGCAGAGAAAATCCAGATGATCTGGAGATTAAATAGACAAGACTGTCCTTGAGAAATTACTTTTTGTACTGCACAGTATACAAGAATGTGTGTTTTGTGTTATACAGTTCCCCAAGGAACAACAACATTTCAGCTGCCCTTGGAAAACTTTAATACAAGTGTTAAAAAAGCCATCAAGCTAGGAATGAAAATCAGATTCAACTAGACTTCAAAATAAAAGGAAGAATGGGTAGTTCAGAATAGCTATTAATTTTCCAGATTGGAACCTGATTTGTTTTGGTTCTGCCAAACAAATTCTGATTGTGATGTGTTTCTTTTGACCTCTGAGATATTACAATTGGCAGCAAAAGCAGGATAAAACAGCATTTGTGTAAAATACTGTGTTGGGGACAAGAGGGAGACATGATAGCAGTGTTCCAATATTTGAGGAGCTCCTACAAAGACAAAGGGATCAAACTACTTTACAAAGCACCAAAAGGCAAGATAAGAAACAATGAATGGAAACTAACCAAAGGAGAGAAGCAACCTAGAATTAAGGCTTTTATTTCCTAAAAGTCAGAGCCATCAACCAATGGAACAACTTGCCTTCAGAAGTTGTGGGTGCTCCATCATGGGAGGCTTTCAAAAAGAGACTGGACAATCATTTATCTGAAATGGTATAGGGTCTCCTGCTTGAGCAGGAGGTTGGATTAGAAGACTTCCAAGGTCCCTTCCAACGCTATTGTTCTATATTCTACCATGTTTCTCAGAAAATAAGATAGGGTCTTATTATTTTTTTTTGACCCCCGAGAAAATGGCTAGGCGGTCTTTTCGAGGGGTGTCTTATTTTTCCCCCCACGCACATCGCCCAGCCACCCTGCTGCTTCATTTGAGGCCCAAAAGACCAAGATGCAAATCACGCGTTTCGCCTAGCCACCGTGCTGTTTTTTGCGGCCCAAAAGACCAAGACGCAAATCACACATCTTTCCCAGCCACTGTGCCACTTCATTCATGGCCCAAAAGAGTGAAACATGACCCACGTGTCTCGCCCAGCCACAGTGCCACTTTTTGCGGCCAAAAAGACTGAGACACGAATCAAGGGTCTCGCCCAGCCACCGAAAACCGCCGAAAAGACCACAAAAGACCTTGCCTACCTGTAACGGATACTGTGGCTACCGGCAACCATCCAGCCAAAAAAGCCTGCATTCTCCACTCCGGGCTGCTTTTTTTGAGTTACCAAAGGGTTGTTTACAATCAATCTGGATTTCCCCACTGACTGCCTATCAGGTTAGAAAAGGGGATCACTTGACCCAGGCCTATGGTACCGTATAACCATCTGCAACAGGGACCTTTTTTTGCAAAAGGTTTTCCTTGCTGCGCTGGGCCACGTGGGTCGGGACAAACAAACACTCCCCAAAAACATTACGTTATTTAGGCCACGTGGGGCGCATCACTCGCCCATGCACTCTTCGTGTTCAAAGGAAGCGGCCCGGAGTGGAGGATGGCAGGCTTTTTTGGCTGGATGGTTGCTGGTAACCACAGTGTCTGTTACAGGTAGGCAAGGTCTTTTGCAGTCTTTTCAGCGGTTTTCAATGGCTGGGCAAGACGCGTGGTTTGCGTCTCAGTCTTTTCGGCTGCAAAAAGCAGCATGGTGGCTGGGCAAGACGCATGGGTTGCGTCTCGCTCTTTTGGGCCACGAATGAAGCGGCACGGTGGTTGGGCGAGATGCGTGGGTGTCTCGGTCTCTTCAGGCGCAAAAAGTGGCCCGATGGACAGGCAAGGCGTGTGATTCGCATCTCTCACTCTTTTGGGTCGCGTTTTAAGAGAATCATGGTAGTATCATAGTAGAGAGATTTGGGGAGGGGGTGAGAAAGATCATCTATGTGATTCTGTCTCAGTGCCAGCATTCAAGTTCATGATCTTCTCAGAGCTGCGTTAGTAAGCTGTATGGCCAAGTGAATGAATTATTGTATAGAAAAGACCACCAAATTAATCCTTTATAATCTTACCTCATTCTCAGTCTACCTTATTCAAGAAGGGGATATCATCTTTCTTTGAAAATGCTCCTTCTTTATACTCAGGAACACCATCTACTTCTATAGTATGTCTGACATTGTCCATTCAAGAGGCTACCATGAATGCAGATTTCACCACATACTGTTCTAAATCAATAAAGTTATAAGAACTTTAGAAAAATAAGATTTTAAAAGATACAATTCTGTGGTGCTGATTTGTGTGAAATTTGGCTTTTATTTATCCAATTCAATATAGGCACCAACTGACTTCAACTGGCTATTGTGAACTGGGCAGTTAATAAATAATAACATAAAAAACCAACAACAACCCCCCCTCCTCCAAATGATCAAATATATGCACAGCTTACAAATAAAAATAGCAGACACACTCAAAAAGAGGCCCTGTCTATCTCATCCCAAGATCAGGGAGGATTACCAGGTCTTCAGGTCTTTATGGAATACCAATGGCATGATAGCCACATAGATTTTAGAAAAGGATCCCAAAGGACAGAGAAAGTACATTTCTTTCTTCTTCCTTGGGCAATAGATCAATCAAAGCGATCTGGAGCATGCCAACTTGGCCAACATGTACCAACCAGGCAAAAAGCATGGGAGACAGGCAGTCCCTCAGATAACGTGGTCCTATGCCATGCAGGGTTTTATAGGTAATAATTATGGTACCGGTAGTACCTTAAATCATATCTCAAAACAGACTGGTAACAAATGTATTTCAAGGAGCAGAAGTGCTACATAGGCGTACCAAGGCATGCCCATCACTGCTTTTACTGCTGCATTCTGCCCGTTGATACTTCTGAGTGATTTTCAAGGGCAGCCCCAGGTAAAGTGTATTGCAGTAGTTGAGCTTTGAGGTGACTTAGGGCATGAATGGCCATCTGAACAGCTTCCCAATCCAAAAAAGAGTACAACTGGCATACCAGATGGAAACAAGCAAAGACCCCTTGGTCACAACTGCCACCAGCTACCACCTGCAGGAACTATATATAGGAAAGGTCTAATCGGATTGAACTGAATCAAATTGTGTGTGTGCATGTGTGCATGCGCATGCACACGTGTGCATATTTACAATGTGCCTGCATTTGACATGTTTATTGCTTTTTTGCTGTATGCTGTCCACAGTCACCTCTTGTGAGATGGGTGAGTCTCTGAATGGTGCCTGCTAGTTTTGATGCAAAATCAAATCATACAAACCATAATCAGAAGACCTTTTAGGATACTGGTGATTACACAACACACATCCATAACCAGAAGATAGATCAGGATATTATGTTTTGCTTCACATTTATGCCCATATTAGTTATGCATTCATTTAAAAATGTTAATATTTACTTTTCCTGACTAAAGCCAATTGCTGAAGAGCTATCATGTTATTATTGCTACATATACTCAAAAGAACAGGTAATCAGAAAAGTCTACCTCGATATTTAATCAGACTTTTATTTTAATGACCTAATGTTTTCATTTTATAACTGCTGGCAGCTCATGCTGGGTAGAAATTTAGTACTCTCTGCATTTAATTATTATTTTATCAGAGATTTCTTTACCTTCCAACAGTGAAGAAATAACTGGGATTTAAAATGCAGCTGTGCTCATATTTTAAAATCATAACAGTGTCATTATCAGTTACCTGAAAAAATTTTTAGTGGTTTGGCAGAAACAGATTTTTATTTATTTATTTTAATGAGAATCTGGTTCTTACCGATACAATTTCACTACTGACAAATAATTCTTTTAAGTTCTCTAACATCAATTTATATGAGAATTACTAAAGAGATCCACTGAAATGGTATAGAAGTGTTTATATAACTCGTCTCTTTCATTCTCCACTAATGACTTTTGATTGTTGGAAAATAGGAATCAGAATGGTATGATCCACACTTCCCAAAATATTTTAAGGCCTCTCGTAATTCCCAGCCCTGGCTGTGGATGCAGACAATCATACAATCACACTGCTGCTGATAGTCTATCTAAGGAGTTCTTATCAATGGTTGTTTTATTATTATAGAGTTTGGATTCCTGCTAGCTGCACAGAGTTGATTCATCCATAGCATAAAAGAACTTTATAAAATTAATGAAAACATATTTTAGGCTGCCTGTGAGGACAATCGGGGAATAGGCGGCAATATAAATTCAATAAATAAATAAATAAATAAAATCTATCTTACAGCCACTTATGTAATAAAATTACATAAAATAGTAACATACAAAAATTAATAGAAGCATTTGGAATCAATGCAGCCAGCAAAACACCCCAAAGTTCCAGAAATAAATCTAGTACATACCTTCAAAGAATAGCTCAGTAAGCACAATCAAAAAGAAAGAAAGGGAAAACAGATGGGTCTTCATAGCTTTCCTGAAATCCAGTAATGATAGGAATTGAAGACTTCAGGTAGCAAACTGTTCCAAAGAGCTGAGGTCATAAATGCTCCCACTACTAAAAATTAAGAGATGAAGAATATCTATTAAATCATTTAACACACAAGGAGCCAGTTTGGTGTAGTAATTAAGGCAGGGGTGTTAAACTCAAGGCCCGTGAGCCAGATCCAGCCCACAGGGTGCTTCGATATGGCCCTCGGGCCCAGCCTGAAAATAGCGAAGGACTGGCCTGTGGTGCCTCTGCCAGCAAGCTCGTTTTCTGTGCTGTTTTCATTGGCAGAGGGCTGCAGGAGGTTGTCACGGCCAAAAACAGAGCCCGGGCAGGCCACATACAGCCACCCAAAACTCCGTTTTCAATGGAAGAGGGCTAAAGGAAGCCATCGCAGTTGAAAACGGAGCCTCAATGAGTGATGTTGAGCTTGCCACACCCACCGTGGCCATGCTCCCCCAGCCCACTGAGGTCAAACATAACCCTGATGTGGCTCTCAATGAAATTGAGTTTGACACTCCTGGGTTAAGGCATCAGGTTAGACACTATGAATTCTAGTCTTGCCTTAAACAGCTAAATGACCTTGAGCAGTCATTCTCTTTTAGCCCTGGGAAGCAGCAATGGTAAATCACTTTCAAAATAGTCAAGACAATTGCAGGGACTAGTCCAAGCAATTGTCAGGAGTCAAAAAGTGACTCAAAGATATGCACGTGCACACACACACACACACAAAATTCATTTAAGGCTTCAGAAAGTTAAATTGTTTGAGGAACCATTTCTTGCATGAAAATCCATAAACTCAGCATAACCTATTTAAAAAAATAGTTAGTTAGCTAGCTAGCTAGTTAATTATTTTTTTAAAAAATTATAAGGGTATTCAACCCATACTGTGTGACTCTGTGTAGTAAGTAACAAAAAGAAATTTTAATTAAAAAAATAACTGTCCTCATTAAGAACTAAGTTTTTAATTCAGAATGTAAACATATGGAGTTGTAGGGACTATGAGGGCTTACTATACAGAGAGAGAAACAATTTGGTTGGTTATTATATCCAGACAACCCTGTTCCAAAATATTGGGCATGGAATATCTTTTAAAACAGTTCAGAAGATTTGGTTAGTACAGAACCTAACAAGTCAGATGTCAGGAGAGGTAACTTGGAGAATGCCCAAGTTTGCATAATATACGATGCCAAAAACTTTGACCTTAGAAATGTTTACTTGCTCCTATGACCAATTCTGAGTCTTAAACTTGGTTACAAAACCTCTGCTCTTGACTCTGGGAGCAGTTTTAGTCAAACAAGGGAGCCCAAAACAAGGATTTTTTTTGTGATGATCTGTGAGAGTATGTTTGATTTCTTTCTGGTTTTCTTTAAATCTTTATAAACTATGACTTTTTTCTTTCAGTCTACCTTTAATTTAAAAAGGTAGGCTGAATTTTAGGCCATGAAGTCAACATTGTTCTTCATATGAAATTGCTTAAAAACTGTACTTCAGATAGCAAAGTTGAATTATTCTACTCCATTTTTTTTAGATTTATTTTTTAAATGCCATTATAACATTGAAACATTTGTCTTATATATACTCTCATGTGAAAATTTTGCTTTGAAAGATAGAATCAACATCTAAGAAATAAAGATAATAACGTACCATCAAAATCCTACAAATTTGTTTCATTACAATTACATCTAATCTGAATTCATCTTAGTATTTCATTCATTGCAGAATATAGCAGGGGTGTCAAACTCGCATTGTCACGGCGCTGTCACATGATGTATCATGACTTTTCTCCCCTTTGCTAAACTGGGCATGGGCGTGGGCATGGCCAACACGTGACGCATCCGGCCCACGGGCCGCGAGTTTGAAAACCCTGGAATATAAGAACAATTTTCTAATCTCTCAGAAACATCTCTGAAACTCATTTCTTTTCCCTTGATTTCTCTAATATATTTATAGTCTGAATGTCATTTGACATGGAAGTTAAAGCAGCTGACAGTTTTACAGGTGATCTCTCATCCAAGGACTAATCATTCCAGACTTCCTTATTAGTTTTATCTCTGTCTTTAGCAATGTGGTGTTAATGATTTATATTTTTCAAATATTCACCTACTAAATAAAGTCCTACAGGATGGTGCGGGATTCAGACATAAGCTAAACAAGCAATAGCTTAGGACTTCACAATCCACAGGGCCTCACAAAATGTCAGAATATCAGCTCTCTGATTTTTCAAATGAATTCATTATTATTTATATTAATGAAAGTGATCCCGATTACTTATTTTGTCAGCATTTGTATGCACTGTATAGCTAAATATTTAAATTACTTTAAACATTATGTTGAAGTATTGTTTCCATAAAATATTTTCATTCTACTCTTCCATGTATTCTTTTAATTCCATATATATTCTTCAAATTCTACTCTTTGACAAATCATTATGATTTCCATCTAGATCATTAAAATATTTCTTCTAACATTGCCTTACTTCAGTTTCAATCCAGATCATCTCATTACTTTTATTTGTAATTCCACTCACTCTTCTAGAGGCTCCTTGTTTAATCCTCTTTTGTCTGTATGTCAACCTCACAAGAAAGAATATACTATAAAATTAACTTCAAAGGGAGACTAAAACTACTTTTATTGAGATAGGCTACATATTCAATGATATATAAAGAAGGGATTCATCACAGAGTGTCATGTAGGAGTTTTTAACTGATAGGTGTATGGAATGTTTTAAAGGTAGGTACAAAGTTGGGATTTAGAAAGAATCTTGTAGACATACATAATGGCTTGAATCATGGGAAACTGCTATATTTACACAAAAATGGTGCAAAGATACAAACTTAGAGGATGAGTTCTGTAGCATATAAATTTTCTGTTTATCTTTTATTAAAAAAAACTGGAAAGACAATATCCAAAGATGAATTACAGTCTGGGAGCATCATGTTGCCTATACCTACCATTGAATTGTGTTCAATTAGTTTTAACTTCTTTTTAAGATGTGAGGTTATGATGTTATAGGTCTTACTGGCTTCAATCAAAAAGTAATAAAAAACTAAAGGTAATAAAAAAGTCAGATACTGCTATCTTAAAAGGATCCAGAGAAATCGAGAAATCACCCTAAACATTTCTTAATTCTTCATGAGGAGTTTGCAATTGACTGACACAGTGAATTGACTGACACCTCACAGTGTGGGGTAATAACTAGTACTGGCACAAGGGAGATCTGTTCAAATACTCACAGGTGACTTTAGGTTAATCACTATTACTCAGCCCAACCTACCTTATAGGGCTGATACTATGGTGAAAAACTGGGAGAAAGGATTATAACATGGTAAGCTGAGAGAAGTTAAAATAATAAATAAATACATTCCTTAACAAAGAGTTTTGCTTGGTTTTTTTTAGTTTGCTTGATTTGGGTCAAAAGTACTCTGAAAATTTAATAACCTGACTTGGCAGCGGCAGCATTCTAGTTTGGATCATCTATTTTATTAAATGATAAAACCTATTTTCTTGCTATCTCTTCTCTGAAGGAGCATCTGTCTTGCTTTGCATCTTCAGTTCTATGCTGGTGGAATGACAGTCTGACACACAACTTTATAACATATATAGGAAATTGTAATATGACAAAGGCAAACAAAATTACAAATAATATGAAGAATGAGCAATCTTTTCCGTCTTGAGAAAATGAGTTCATCCATGATATTTCTTATCATAACCTGTAGAGATGATTGTGATGAAGGTGAGCTTAGGGCAACATTTCTTCCAAATTTATTTTGAGCATAAATACAGTTTAAAAGTTCATCCCAAGGATTAACACATAATTCTTATGTTGATGTGGTCTATTCTCTTCTTGGTAACATAATTAGCTGCGAGGCATAATTATATGCTCTTTCTTACATTTACTCACAGGACCATTAGGCATCCTCAGTGGATGGTCAAGGGTCAAGATGGCAGCTACAACTGGACAATTTAACCCACACTCTTTTTTACATCCATTACATACAACATATACACAAAAGGATTGTACATAGAGTTATACACATGGTATGCATGGTATATACATATGGCTTCAGCCACTTTCTTGACTTTCTTGAAACCTCCTCATAGACATTCCTGGACTAGCTGGTTATAAACAATTAAAACCACATTTAAACATAACATTATATGAACAGCTCACCAACACGCCTTATGGGTGCTTAATCTAACAGGATTATTACAAGGACCCCCAATGTTCTTTTTAAAGGATTCTGGTGACTATATTTCCTTTGTTTTGTTTGTTGCTTCTTCTCTCTTTTCTAATGTATCAGTTCCCTTCCTCCTAAGTAAGTGGCCTGTAAATCTTTTCCTTGTTTCAGTAGATAATGACTATTAGGGACACACATGTACAAGGGAACAGAAGAAAGGTGTGCACATTCATGACCCAGGCTTAATCTCATCCTTGGTTTCTGGAGATGGAAGAGAGTGAGAACTAAGCAAGGCATACCTTACACACTCACAAGCCATGTTTTTCTACAGTGGCAAAAAAGACCAATGTTCTGATATCACCCTTTCCAACTAACAAATTTTAATTACAAGGTATAAGATTTCATGAACTGTAGTTGATTTCATCAGATTTACCACCTGTAGCTCTGCTCCTGTAGTGCACACCTATTTTTCCTTCATCATTTGTATGATGAATGTGAGATAGCTTTAGGCGAGCAAAGTACCTCACTCTGTATATAAAGAAATTGCCCTGTTCTGTGAAGAGATTTAAAAGTCACACTGCAAAATCAATGGGTCTGGAAATCTGAGTATATATTATTTACTACCAATGGTATTTCAACCTGAAAAAGAAGGCTTTTATCAGCAGTAATGAACATTATTGTTTGTTAGTGATGTACATTTTCTTCAGCTCGGAACAAAGTTTCCTAAACCTGTGTAAAAGCTGTTCCAATCCCAAGTGGCACCTAGATTCTTAATTACGTTAGCCAGGTGGCTCACAGATTGCTTTTCATTGCTCTTAGGCATTGCATACAAAATTAATTGATTTGTGAGACCCCAACTGCAAAGGAAGGAGCTAGTTCTAAACTGCAGAAAGGAAAGAATTGGCTATATGGTGAATCAATTTACCATTTTTACCATGTAAGTTGCTTTTGCTCTTAGCTGCTGGCCAGAAGAGCACACCGAGGGAAGGTAAAGCTGCTATTAATAAAATGGATATCAAATAAGGATGCTCAGAACAACCCCTTAGAGGAGAAGAAAAAGAAATAGGTTGCAAGGAACAAAGCTATCAGATTAAATTTACTGATATCCGCTGTTTGGGTCCCAGGATTTATCTGGGGTAGGATGTCACTGTAGCTCCTTACCTACAGATAATTATAGCTCAGGGTTGAACTGTGGGTTCCTTGGTGTTCTCTATGCTTGGTTGTTTTCTTGAAGACATTTCATTACCAAACTAGGTAACATCATCAGTGCCCAAACAAACAAGCTCAAAGAGCACTAAGGACCCTAGTTACCTAAAAAAACACAGCAGTTCTGAAAAATACACGACCATTGTTGGAAGGAGATAGGTGGAATTCCGAGAGTTGAGGGTTCCATAGGAGAATTCCCTGGACGGTTCTATCTCACTGCCACTCCCCTCTGGAGTAGGAGTCTCCTTAATTCTTTCCCCATGTGTACCTCCATAAGCATTGAGGGGAAGGCAAATAACGTCTTGTTCACACACTGTGCAGGCAACTGCTATTAAATGGAACAAATAACAGTTACATCAAGACAAGGTTGAATTTCTTATCCAGTTTGCCCTACTGTATTGAATTCTTTTGCAGCCAGTTTTCCAAACTTTAGAGAGAATATAGACACTCGAAGAATATTAGGGTTGCCATCTCTCTGCTGCCATTTTCAAGTCATTTGGAGTTTTGCAGCCTGGATAAGATAGTCTTAGAATTTGATAGGCTTAGTAACCCAAAACCTAACAGTAAAGATGCCACCATGTATGCCTACCTTGAACATAAAATCTTAAGCCAATTCTAAGCCTCCTTCTCTATTTCGTTCCTTTCTATATTTTGGCCCAGCAACTCAAAACTGAAGAACTCAGCTGGTGACAAGCAACTCATCTGCCACCAATGGAGAGGCATCTGCTGCATTAAAGCAAATTATCTGGAAAGAGAGTACAAGGTTTGTGGCTGGCCCTCTTGTTTTTTTTCTGTATATATTAGCAACATAGCTGACACAGAAGAGATATACTGCTCTTGAACCTATTTTTGTCTCTGTACTAAAACATGGCTAATCGTATTTTAGATTCTACTGGCATTCATGAAATTCGTGGAAGATGGCATACATGAGTACATTTAACAAGACTGACAGGTTTCCCTGCAACTACTTCTGCCTTCACCTTTGCAATCAAACCTAAAAGTACTGATCCTAGCAGATTAAAGGCCAACATCTCTCTCTTTTGGCAACTTAAAAGT
This sequence comes from Oxyrhabdium leporinum, assembly GCA_032468155.1. NCBI lineage: Eukaryota > Metazoa > Chordata > Lepidosauria > Squamata > Cyclocoridae > Oxyrhabdium > Oxyrhabdium leporinum. The sequence goes on from JANHFL010004964.1 coordinate 17,011, forward strand.
AGCCACCACAAGGGAGGAAGGGACCAACCTCTATAGTTTGGCAGAATATAAATGACTCTTTCTGAAGAGTTTTGGTGAGTAGATTTAATAGGCAGATCAAGCCAGTATGTAAGTAATTATGTTGGCAAAGTCAGGAAGGAGTCAGTAAAAGTGCAAGACAGTCTTTTTTTGTCTGGGAATTCTGAGAGTTGAAGTCCACACCTCTTAAAGTTGCCAAATTTGAAAAACATTGGTGTAGGGCATGGGTCCCCAACCTCCGGTCCAAGGACTGGTACCGGTCCAGGGCTTAACAGCAACCAGGCCATGCAAACAAGCGAAGCCCCATCCATGGGGTGCAGGCAGCATGCAAAATCACTCCCCCTCTGGTCCACGGAAAAACCTTTCTCTACGGAACTGGTCCCGGTGTCCAAAAGGTTGGGTACACTGGGGTAGGGAATAGAGTTTTTGTGAAAAAAATAAAAATCACTTGTATTCTGGAACACATTCACATTATTATTACTTTATTTATTTATATCCTGCATTTATAACTTTTATAGATAAGGCAGCAAAAAGTCCTAATACTCCTTCTTCCTCTTATTCCCCATATAGCAACAGCCTTGTAAGCAGAGATGGGCTTCAAAAATCTCAGCAATGGGTTCGCTGCCCGGTTGCTGCGTGGGCATGGCCATGGTGGGCATGGCGTAGTCAGCCTCCTGCACTATGGTGGGGTGGGGGTTCACCTTCTCCAAGGTCCAGAGGCTATCCTGGAGTCTCTGGGAGGGTGAAAATGGCCTCCCCCCAGGCTCAGGATGCTCTGGGGAGGCTGGAAACGGCCCATTTCCAGCCTCTCTGAACTTCTGGGAGGCCCGTTTTCTGGCCTCCCCGAGCCTCCGTGCGCGCCCTGCACTTACCTGCATCCACACTGGGCCATGTGGAGACTCCTGGAGGGGCAGGGAGGGGTGG
>JANHFL010004964.1:38812-56453 GCA_032468155.1 Oxyrhabdium leporinum
GTTGCCCTCCCCCCGTACCTACACCACTACTCATACTGGTCACACCCATTCTCCCCCCCCGGGTTTATTTTTGGGGTAGGGGTAATATTAGGCCCACCCCCAAAAAAGTAGGGTTGGGATTATTGGGGTGGGCCATGTTTTCTGAGAAACACGGTATCATATCCAAGGTATTTCTTGCTGATGGCTGTTTTGCATTTGTTGATTCTGGGAGGTATTGCCTACAGGGCTGTTGTTTATTCAACACACTTTGTGTATTGCGGTCTCTTGTTTTGGCTCTTTTGTCTGTGGAAAATTCTGCGTACGTTTAAAAATACAAATATTTGTATTAGGTGGCCTGCTAACTTTAGGATTATTCATGGACAGTGCATTATTTTCATACTGTTATGCAATGTTGATTCAGCCCATAGTGCATTAAGCTTATAGGCGTGCTTGAGCCTGGTTCTTTTTTTCACTTGTTACAGTTCTCTTTTAGCAATTCAAGTGAAATCTCCAACCACAGAAAAGGTAATGATTGTATTATGATTGAAAGGGTTGTCTTGTGGAATATAAAAATCAACCAACCCACCCATCCATCCAGAACCAAGCAGTTTCTCTTCACATTTCTTTCAATTAAAATAGCAATGGCCAGATCAAACAGTTGCTTCTGAAAGGCTATAGCTAAGATTACCAGATCTGGTAATCTAAAAAATCTGGATGACAACAAGGAGCCAAGAGCTTTCTTATCTCTCCTATTATCCTACTGGTTGTCCAGATTTTGCAGGCAAGCAGTCCATTCTGAATCTCATCATTTCCTCTTTACAGAACACCTAGAACCAATCCCATTTCCAGATTATCTTAACTCAGAATAGGAAAACTGGATTTAGTTTGTCCAGATTGTGGTCAGCCTTCATAAAAATGACAGAACTCTAGGAATGAAGTGTTCAAACAAAGTGGGTTTTTCATTTAATGAAGCAGTTTTTCATTGTTTTGCATAAATATTGAGGAAGAGGAACCAAAAGTAAAGAAGTAATTAAAGAAAATCAATACATGTCATGGAAGTTTGAAAGGACAGGATTTCTTTGTTTCCTCGGATTCTATGTAGATTTGCTAACGCTGAAGAAAAAATGTTTTGCAGCTTTTGGAAATGGTAGTTCTTTTGCAAGTTTATAAGAAACTGAACCTCAGGTAAAATGAGACAAATTTTCTTGTCCATATTTCATTGCTGATTCAAATTCATTGAAGCTAATACGGCCATCAGAATCCTGATCAACCTCCCTATAAAAGAAAAACATTTTGATACTTTAATGAAATAGTTCCTTATTTTATAGCATGTAAGTATGTGATTCTGTAAGGCAAAGACTAATATCTAATTGACAAATATCTAAGGCCAGCACTTCAAATGCGCAAAAGGACTTTTACAATAAAACTTCCTCTTTCCTTTCATCCACAGTATGTCTTTGAATCTATTCCACAATGCTGTTTGGAAACAACTGAATTTCCAGTTCAAGGTAGATGGATACTTTCCGATAAAACTATGACTCCTATAGTGTTAAGAATACATTGTGCTGTATGTATTGTCAAATGCTCAGGTAATGAATATATTGTCTAAACTCAGAACAGTGCATACAACATTTGCAATTTTTAAATATAGCTCTTCATATGGTATATAGCTAGTTAATAATAGAGAAATATCTAAAAACTGGGTATCTGAAAGCAAACACTATTCATGCAGCCTTTGGAAGCTCCTTTAGGGGTTTTTTTTAGATTTTTTTTTAACCCTGCCTTTAATATTTTTATAAATAACTCAAGGTGGCGAATATATTTAATACCCATGAATGAAGACAAATATTTGTGTCCCAGTATATTATTGCAAGATCCAATCCAGTTCTGATCACTGGAACCAAAGGTTTATTCTTCCAAGCTTTCATGCTCATGCTAGAGCCTGAAAGAGAACTTCTCTCTCTCCAGAATATATGCACTGGGCTCTTCTATGCATTGTATTTATATGGTGCCTGGTTGTGTGTTGCTTTTAGTTGTTAACTTGGGTGTTGATGACCAGCTATTAACTCATTAGTTGTTATTTCCTTGTGCACCCTGCCCTCCACTCCTAAGTAGCAGGTGGTAAATCAGCACTCCTGTTGACTGACAAGGGGCACATTTCCCAGGCTTCAATCATTTCGCTGGCTATTTTTGTTCCTGCTTGATCAACAATCTTAATATCTGAGAAATTGAATGCATGTTCATTGCAATCTAAAGCTACCAATGAGTTCAGGAACCCTTGTCTGCTTATTTTCTCGCAATTGTTAGCTTCCTCAACATTTATCCTACATAATCACAGGAGCAATCCATGCAGGGAATTGGTAAATTATATTAGAAGTTTCTCCTTCCTCCAAACAATCTTTGTAGTGAACTAAGAGTCAGTGATGTATTCATAAAATAAAGATGACACATTGTTGAATATAAAGTTATATGACTATGAGGGGTCCTTGGTGCTCTCTGAAAACAACTCTCTGGTTGTTTTCTTGCAGATATTTCATTACCCAAACTAGGCAACATCATCAGCGCTAATAGGGAGTGGGGTTTGGTCTCAATCTATATCCTAGTGGCTTGTCCTGTCGGTGTTGGTGGGAGTGGTCTTGGGGCATTCTTTGGTTGAGCTGTTTACTGTTAGCTTGTTTGGCAGATCCTTGATTGGAGTACTGTTTATTTCTTGATTGCTGGTTTGATATTAATCTTGGTGTTCTGGTCATCTGAGTGTTGATTACTGATGGAGAGGTGTTTTGGTCTTTTTGTTCCTTTTTTGGCTTGTTGATTATCTCCCTTGAATGCTATGTAGATGCTATTTATGTCTATGTGCCAGTTGATAACCGATGTGTCCAGGAATTCTCTGGTGTTTTTTGACTTGGTTTGGTCTAAGATGGTCACAGTTTTCCAGTTTTCCTCTACCGGTTATTTGACTATTTTCTACTACAATTTTTAATTGCTATATTGATGGTGGCCAGTAAAAGTCAAAACAGGTCAGCAGCAGCACAGAAAGCAGAGCCAATAGAGACACCAATTCTGATATTTATGTTTTTTGGTGTGCCATACTATAAGCAGAAAAGCAGTACTACTGTCAATCACTTGATTTCAAGTATATTCCTTTTTTAAAACGATAAAAATAATATTTAGTTTTCTTCTATACAGGTAGTCCTCAAGTTATGACGATTCATCAGTGACCATTCAAAATTATAGTGCTGGAAAAAATGGACTGACGACCAGGGCCAGAAATTATGGCCATTGCGTGGCACCTGCAGTCACGTGATCACAATTCAGGTGCTTGGTAGCCTGCCTTCACCTATAACTACAGGGACGCTGCAACTCCACTACCCACATATCTACCCCCATCTACATCATTTGATGGCCCTGCACCATGGCACTTGTTGTTGGCAGCAGTGCTGGCGCTGGGATGAAAGTAGAGGCCCAGGGTCTTCAGCAATCTCAGCCAGCCTGTACTTTATCTCCAGGGCCACTGCCACATAGATATGCTGCCTCAAATGCCACACATCATACCCCATCCTGCCAGCACCTTTCTACAATGCCCCAAATGCCCTGTGTTCCACAGGATCTGTTACCTTCACCTGCCAACAGGCATACACAGCCTATTCAAGGCAGCTGCTGGGCACATCAGGCCTTCTTACCAAGACTGCCTCACATCAATCTCCAAGTCAGAGTCCCATTTTCACAATCCTTTGAAAGCCTCATTCCCTAAATCATGCAATTTGGGAGATGAGGCTTCCAAAGGATCGCAAGAATAGAGCTCGTTCTCATAGTACTTTGGAAGCCTCATTCCCCAACCATTAGGTAAATTCATAGAAGAGCAAGCTAAAAATGGCTATCTGTAATGCTGATTTTTATATTATCTCTAACATGGCAAAGTGCTGTTAAACCTATGTCTTGATCATTATTAGAAACATAATGCAGGACTAGATGGAATTTTGCATTGATCTAGCACAGGTTACACAATACTGTTAAATAAAAATAATGCATCATTAGAATGTGTCTTCAAGAATTAACACAACTCTTCACCTTGTGAGTTGCTCTACTTGCTCTTTGTTGAAACCAATTATTGGTTTGTGAAACCAATTATTTTGTCGTTGCTGTGTATCTTTATTTTTCATTCTGAATTATTATGCTGATGTTTGCAACTATATTCATCACCCAGAGTATGTGCTTCAAACAAACAGCCAGATAAATTGAATAAAATGTAAATAAATAAATAATCTGAATGTGTGAGTTTCCAAGTATTATCTAGTTTAAATGAATATGATGAAAATGACATGTTTCATTTAAACGTATCTTTGAAGTAGGAGAAATATTTATCCCTTTGATTCAGTAAATATAAATCAATAGTCTAGAATAACTGCTGTTTATTATTCATCAAATTTTCCTAGTAATTTTTAAAACTATTTATTTTGTGCCATTCAGCACCTAAGGCTAATCTTTTACTAGAATGGTAGATGTAATTAGTACACAACTTAACTCAATGCACAATATAAATTACTCCCTTATTATATTAGGTAATTAAAGCATCCTGAAACATTTCCCACCCTCCCTGGCTGCATAAAGCCACCTCTACAACTAGAATTTTAAAATCTCAGTGTATTGTCTAAACAGCATAAAGAATTACTTTTGGTATGCTCTCTCCAGTTTCTTGATTAATTAAAATGCATATATTATAAATGTTGCAATTGTGCCCCCTCCAATTAATAACCCCATTTCTAATGCAACACATTATCTCACTCAGTTTTTAGTGCTCTCTTTCCAGATAGCATTTTGGATATTTGAGACATTTCTTTAGCTACTGATCTACCGGATAATTCACTGGTACCTGGAAATACGAGTCAGGTGACAGGAATTGGCAGAAACAGAACAAGAGTATATGCATACAGAATGAATCACAGAATTTGCCTACCACCAAGTCAGATCATTGGTTACCAAACCCAGGGTTGTCAGATGAAAGCAATTTTAAGCATGAATCTTCCCTAGCCCTATTTGAAGAACCTGGAGAATTCAAACTATAATTTCCTCCCTGCACAGTTGCAGCTGATCTGTTTAGTAGGGAACATATCCAGCTTGCAACCTTCATTTTGGTTGTTTTCATTCACTGGACAGAACAAACACCATTGCATCTAAGGGTTGCTATGTTTTACACTAGGGCTGTCAAGCTGCCGGCCTGTGGGCCGGATGCGTCACGAGCTGGCCACACCCACACCTGGTTTAGCGAAGGGGAAAACAGTCCCAATACATCACGTTGACACCGCCATGATGACATGAATTTGACACCCCTGTTTTAGAGTGAAATTAGCACTACCGGCAGTAGGATGCATTTTGTACCCTTCCTTTATGCTGTAATATAATGATTACAAAACTTGTATTTCCTGATAATTGTGTCCCTCATTCTATTTAACATTTGTATGAAGACACTGGATGTTTATACTGATGACAAATTTAGTTTGCCTTCCCTTCATCGCCGAGTGTGCCAAACTCCTCTGTTTATTCCTGCTTGGACTGGATAATGGGCTTTGATATAAGAGGCGTACAGAGATTAACTTGGAGAAAATATGTAACAACTGTTAGTAGAACATGAGCTTAGTCTGGTAAAACAGGAAAGTTGAGAAAGAAATTCAAGATTGTGTTCACTACTTTTACTCTGTTTGGTATAAAGAGGACGGACAGAAAATGCAGTCGGGCTTTCAAGTTTCTGTTATTATAGTCTATGTCAATAGACATATTTCTTGTGATGTCTGTTTCCTGACTTGGCCTGCCTTTGAGGGCTGACATTAAACCTGAGCTTTAAAGAAGAATTAAAGCTGAATTCTGACAAGTCAGAAGGTTTAGTGGTTGGGGAAATATTCTAGAGGAGAACATGTTTCCCTGAGATGGTAGGTTTGCAATTTGGGGCAGTTCTGATGTTGTCTGGTTCTGTCCTTGCATTGCTAGGCCAGCACAGTAGTAGGGGAGTGGTTACTTTTAATGGTATATGATCTATCGATTCTTTTACAGAGATCTAATTTGGCTTCCATTTCCCACATGTTGATTTCCTCCTCTTTGATAATTATAATTTTATTGTGGAGGCTCCTGGAAGAAATGCAAACATTACAAAAGGTCCATAATACAGTGATCAGGCTAGGTGCTTCCAGCAGGGAGCATCTGACACTCATCCTGGACTAGTTCCCAGTAGATTTCCAAGTTGAATTCAAAGCAATGTATTAACCCCATTGGAGGAATAAGTCCTGCTATATCTTGGAACTGTGACATTTAGCTAAAGGACTGCTATGTGGGTCATCCCTGAGGGAGGCTGCCAAGGCAGAGGCTGCTCCAGATGGGTCTGGAATTCTCTTTCACAAACAATTTGATCTGCATCTTCATGGGCCTGTTTAACAAAGACTTAAATTTATTTTTTTCAAACTGCCATTTCTTTGTCTAATAATATTATGCATCTTAGTCTGTCTTATTAATATATATGTTGAAACCCTTTATTTATACTTATTTGATAGGTTTTTTTAGTCATTTTTTTTAAATTTTGGTTGGGTTTTTTATCATATTGTTATTGTTCAGCTAAGAGAATAACATTGACAATTATCAAACCAAATAAGACACATGGGTCAGCTCTCCATTCAAATCATGTTCTTAGTCATGCCTACTGGAAGCATCTTCTCTTCTGAATCTCAATTATTAATTAAATAAGCCAAAATTATAAACCACAGTTTGAAATGGGATTGTTTTGGATAAAACATGTAAACATATCACATTTTGACCTTATTTCCATATAAAAAATCATGATTAGTTGAAAACAGAAGAAAATTACTTTCATCCCTCCTCTCAGTCATGCCATGATTGCAAGTTCATCCACGGAGTAGCAACCACATATTGTATTACATTCAGGCAGAATAAAATATTGCAAGAATTATGTTATTAGAGCAATGCAAGGATGGTCATGGATACCCACTGGCTATGACAAACTTCTGAGCTGAGACTGCCTCTTGACATGATACAGACAAATGGCTGATGTCATCTTATGCTACACAGCACGTTGACTTCCCTGGGATTTCTAACTAGTAATGTAAGTCCATGGATAAAAATTAAAATATTTCCTTTGTTCATGAAGGAGATTTCCAGAATCTTAAAACTATAAGTAACAGTATTGTAAAATTACATTGTGCCATTTGGCAGTATAATACAACTACTTCCTGAAATGTTAGGGAAGAAGATAATTTTAAAAGGTCATCTAATCTATTTCCACTGTTCTTTTCAACCAGATGAAAAGGCTGATAAATGTACAAACCTTTTTCTACTTGATAAAGGTACATTTTGCCCACTATTATTATATCATCAGCAAATATTGGTTATCCCTTTGAACTATCAGCAAAGAATAAAACAAATAATGCAATAGTGTTGATTAATTAGAGACACTCAACTGGTGGCTTGCCATATTTCAATATTATTACTGTTATCCATTCCCTGGTGCAGCCCTAGAGGTTCTTATAATTTTTAGGAAAATTTACATTGTTTTTCACATACACAGGAAAGATGGACCCTTTCTTCTGATCTATCCAGAAACCTGATAGATTTGCTTAATTTCTGAAGAGAGTTTCCCAACACATTAGCAGACAATTCTGTCAAGGGTCTAGTTGGCCTTTGGAACATGTAGTCAAAACAAACTGGTGGTCAGCATAAATACAAGAAGTTCAATTGTACTGCCTGAAACTTGCAAAGATCTAGATGAATTAAAACAGATTTAGACTCAATGCCAGAAAGAGAATGGGTGCAGAAACCAATATTTTCCATTAGATTTCACCATTAGTGAAACTGAACTTCACCATTAATGAAATTTAACCATTAGATAAACTTCCCTATGCAAAGAAGGATCACAATCTGGGCTCCCTCTTGGATTCACAGCTTCTGCTAGAAAAGCAAATTAAGACTATGGCCAGAAGAGCCTTTGTAGTTTTGTAGATATCTATTGTGGCCATTTCTAATCCAGGAGGCTCTTTTGACAGTCACTCATGCCTTTGTGACTTTATGCTAAATATACCACAACTCATTCTATATAGGGCTGCCCTTAAATTCCCTTTAGAAGTTACAGCTGGTCCTCAATGCAGTTGCATGAGTACTAACAGATACATAACCCATATCACCCATATAACGCTACTACTTTGGGAGTTATACTGATTTCCAATTGGCTTCCCAGTACAATTCAAGGTGCTGATTGTCACATTTAAATATAAGGACCTAGTTATCTTTGAGACCACTTTTTCTGAGTGGAACCTGCCTGTCTAGTAAGATCTGTGATGTAAGGCATTGCAGGGTCCCAACTCTGACGGAATGTTCTTCATAAAAGGGGGATGACTCCCTTCTTCAAGAGTAGCATTCTATAGGAGATAATGGGGAAGCAATAACATGATATCCTTGCTCTGTTGGAGAAGGATAGCAAGATTTGGCCTTCTGAAGAACCTTTTGGGATTAGGTGAGCAACTGAATTGCTTCTGAAGTAGCATTGCCATGTGATTGTTGAATATTTTAAGAGAGAGAGGGAGGGAGGGAGAGAGAGAGGGGGGGAGAAGGAGAGATGCTTTGGGCTGAAATCTTGATTAAAGAAAAAATATTTTCTCTCTGCAATTTAAAAGGCAAATAGCTTACTTCGTTTAAATACTTAAGGCAAAAAGGGAAGAACTCACAACAGAATGCAGTGCAAATAACTAAGAACGCAAAGCTATTCTTGCTTACTTTAATATTCTTAATAAAAGTATAAACAAGAACTAAAGTGGTAATGAATTTATAACAAATTTTTGGAACCCACAGGGTTCTCCAAACATGCTGTGCTGTCCGCACACTTATTCCCACACCCTCATGCCTCTTTTACTGACAATACCTCCTATAGCTATGTATTATTTATTTTATTATTTATTTAGAAAGCCCTGTACCAGTCATCCGGGTACATTGAAAAACTGGTCCCAAATGGGAACAATTAAAAGCAGTTGATGATAAAGTTAAAAAACCATCAATTTATATTGAATTACATAAGTAATTCAATAAAAGCTTCTAAAAATAAAATACTTAGAAGCATAAACGGATTAAAAACTGTTGAAACAGGGGAAAATAATGCCAGATCTGTAGGTGCACCATTTTAATGAGTGCCTACAAGACAGGATAAATCTTAAATCACTGCCTGAAGGTTAAAAAGTTCAATGCCAACAATATCAGAATTCGGATGGCATGCCACAATATTGGGATGGCATGCCAAAATAACTATTATATAATTTAAGTAATAATGTTTCTTCTTGGAGAATGTATGTTGTCAGATGTCACTCAATGACCACCCTCATGCTTTATCCTTTGTTTAAGCCTTTTAAGCATGCCAGAGAGAATGAAAGCCAGGGAGAAGAAAGCCACAGAAGGTAATTTTAATACCGGGATTATGGAAGTTGTTAGTATAACAGTGTTTAACACTACATAAAATTTGGAGAAAATACCAGCTTATAATTTTATAATAATAATTATGACAGACATATAGCAATACCACTTAGACCAGAGGTGTCAAACCGGCATCGTCACGGCATCGTCACATGATGTATTGGGACTTTTTCCCCCTTCGCTAAATCAGGCGGGGGCGAGGCCAGCACATGACGCATCCGGCTCGCGGGCCACGAGTTTGACACCCCTGACTTAGACTAATATATCACTCCATAATGCTTTGCAGCACTGACAGGTTTACAATGTCATTTCCCCCAATAACCGGGTCCTCATTTTACCGACCTAAGAAGGATGGAAGGCTGAGTCAAACTTGTGCCCTGTCAGGATCGAACTCCTGGCTGTGGATAGAGTTAGCGTGCAATACTGCATCATTCTAACCATATGCCAGGAGGGCCCCTGTGGTTGGTTGGGGTGTGTGTGTGTGTGTAGATAAAGGGGGGGGGAGAGAGAGAGAGAGAGAGAGAGAGAGAGAGAGAGAGAGAGAGAGAGAGAGAGAGAGATTATAAAATGCATCTTTTTATAAATTTAAACTGGAAGCTATTATTGCAGGACTACTGAATTGTCAACCTGACTGAACACTTTGTACAAAGAGTATTGTTTGGGGACGAAATGACCAATCAACTGATATTTCAAACATGACAGCTTTTGCAGTAATCTGTCTTTTTGTCTAATAAATCAGTCACTGCTATTTATTTCTAATACTTGTACCTTTGTTGATGAGCTTCCTGCGGTCCTCTGAAATTTACTCAGATACAAGAGTATTAATTTCACTTTTAAAAATACATATAAAGAAAACTCAATAAATACTTAACAAACGTGGAACAGCTACAAAAAAGATTGTTATGGTTTTTAGAGTAATGTAGTATAGACTTAATGACAATCAAACGTGTCATTTTGAGAAGAGAAACTATCAAGGAAGCATTTTAGTTCCAATAATATCATCAAAATAGAAGTGGTTACTTTTTATTGGAAATTCTTTATTTCTTTTATGTAGTAGGATCCATGTTCAAACAATGTGATTAATGAAAGCAATATTTTATTACTTCTGGGCAAACAGTTTCAATAAAAATAAGGAACTAAGAAAACTCTCATTGATGGTTGGGATACTCATGTCACATTTTTATATAAAAACTCATATGCATATAAGTCTTTTATTAAATTACAGGTAGACTTCAACCTATGAGCTTAATGGAGTCTACCCATAAGTTATATGTCATATGTCATAAGGACCAATCCAATTTTACAACTGGTCATTGGGTGAATCAATATGGTTGTTAAGCGATTCCAGTCATTAAACAAACCAATGGTTTCCTTCATGTACATATCCAGCACTTTTTCATCCTGTGTAATCAAAGACCTAGACCACTTAGCAACATGCATTTCTTCATGTACTCTTCCCTTGTAAGAATGTATTGGAGGACCATCTTAACTCCAAAATGATAAGATAATATAGTTCTCTAATTCTTGTAAAAGCAATCTTGCCACTACATCACGGGTGTCAAACTCAATCACGTCACATGACATATTGCAATGTTTTTTGCCTTTCCAAAGCCGGGGTGGATGGGGCCTGTGTGTGACGCATCCCATCCGCGGGCTTCCAGCTTGATGGCCTGCACATTATCTTGTGGATATTCAAAGCAGAAGAGGGTTACTATACTGAATTTTCTTGCATCCTGGTTCCCACATCTTCCAATGTGAATGATTTATAAGAGCAACTACTCCTGTGGAATATAATACTGGGTAGAAAATTACATTCCTTCTTACATTTGTTGATACAATGAATATTAGAATCAAGCTATAGAAATATATTTTATAAAACAAAACGCTACATTTTGTGATGACCCATGGCAAGGCACAGAGGCAACATAGCTAGCTGATAGTTCAAAGTCCCCTTTATTGCTCCAACTTTCCCCCAAACGCTCCCACGTTTATGTCCCAGAGCAAAGCGCTCACACACACATCTCCAGCAGCTTCTGGCTGCAAGTAGTCCAGCTGTTAGCACAACAGCTTCAAGGCAACAACGGCTTCAAGGCAAGAAGTCCAGCGAGGCAAGGGAACAAGGCAATGAGTCCAACAAAGCAAAGGAACAAGACAATGAGTCCACGAAGCAAAGGAACAAGGCAATGAGTCCAGACTCCAAACGTTGGCAACGGCACACAAAACTCCACAAATTCAGTGCTTGCTCCCGACAAGTGTCCCTTCCTACAGCGTCTCCTTAAGTCTCAATCCCCAGGTGTGCCTTGTGAAGAGGGGCAGGACGCTCTCCTCCCGAGTAGTCAGGTTGGCCTGCACTGCTCCTGCTTCCCCTCCATCCTCTGTGCTCAGGAGGAGGCGGTCCTTGCTCATCACCTGAGCTCCGTCACTCCTCATCTCCACTGCCTCCCCTTTCTTCCCCCCTCTCTCGGTTGTCCTGCCCCCATTCTTCCCAACTGGCAAGCCCTCCCGGGCCCGAGGGACCGGGGGCTGCCTTGTTATGCGCCTCCCTATGTTCCTCCAGAGCCAACGAGGCTGCCCCTCGACCTCTGTCGGCCCCAGTTCTGGCTCGTCCTTCTCCACTGACTCAGGCTCCGATGGGGCCATGATACATTTATAGTCATTAACAAAAACCAATACTTAGGACGTCAAAATAGATATGTTCACATCTAGATTTTCTTAGAGTATATTATTTCCTTCCCTCAATGAGTGATCATCCTTAACTGTTTAAGTATAAAAACTCACTTAAAAGGTTTCAAACAGCTAGATAGACATAGATTGCTATCATAGCTGTCCTCTTAGTAAGAACAGATGGAGCAACAGAACTTTATATTCAGCATATGCAATTGCATAAAATATGAAGCTTTTAAAAACACTGATGTGCTCTAATGTTTATTAACAGAAAAATGTGCTACACAGCTACAAATCAGAAAACAGAAATTGTACTATATTAATCTACACTTTCAAAATCTGCTTAACTACTGATTAAATTATGTCAGCTTTGTTCTCAATACAGCACTAATAGAGACAAATACAAATTTATGGATGCTTTTGCTCTATTAAAAAAAAGCATATCCACTCAAGCTTTTTCAAATTCCATTAATTTCATTAGAAAGCAATGGATATTCTGGGCACTCTTTCACAAAAATCTAAATTACTTAATAAGAGTTAGGATTTCTCTGGATACCTTTTTGTAGTTGTGCTCATTGAAATATTCAGCTTTGCAAAACAGTCTTAGTAGACTATGGGCTGCATCAACCTAAGGATAATATCAAAATTAAATGAAGTCATAGCAGTGCTCTATACTGCGCTATTGAGGTTACATTTGGAATACTCTGTCCAGTTCTGGTCACCATAATACAAAACGATGCTAAGGCCCTTGAAAGAGAGCAGAGAGGAGCAACTGCGGGAAGACATGATAGCAGACTTCCAATATTTGACGGGCTGTCACAGAGAAGAAGGCATAGATTTATTCTCAATAACACATGACGGTAGAGCAAGAAGCAATAATTGGAAGCTTATTTGAGGAAGGTCCAACCTGGAAATAAGAAGGAATTTCTTAACAGTGAGATTCCCAGAGTTGTGGGTGCTCCATTGCTGGAGGTTTTCAAGAAAAAAATTAGACAACTATTTGTCTGAGATGGTATGAGGACTCCTGTATTGGGCACAGAATTGGACAAGAAGATCTCCAAAGTCCCTTCCAACCCTATGATTCTATGATTATTGATAGTGTATTAATCCTACATGAATTAGCTATTTGTGAACGTAAAAGTTCATTTTTGCTTGGTTTCAGTTAAACCATTTGAAAGAACACATTTCTTTCAGTGAAGCTGGTGGGGATTTTATTATGAGAAACTAGAAAGTGTAAATCTTAACTAAGAATGTTTATTTATATATATATCCTATATTTCATTCAACTGCTATTATTTAAAACAAATTTAGATTCTTTAAAAATATAACTTTTCAGGAAGATATTGGCAATATATTTTTTCACCACAAACTGCCCCAATAGTTAAAAATATTAGTTTAAACCCTGAATATTTTGCTCATTGCTAAAAACTCATTTACTACCTGTGAAAATGCCTACTATTGATGTTAAGTATAACACACACATACACACAGAATTTATAAAGTGAAACATTAAATTTACAGCAATTTTATCCTAATATAAAACCATGTGAAAGAGATATTTTATAACTGTACAAACAAAAGTTCCACAACTTCAATACATTTTAATATTAAAGCAAGAATAAGTCAATAATAACACAAACAGATACTTTCAATTTACAATATTTATATATTTCATAGTTTCTCATAATGTGAGAGAAATAGGTGGTTAATTATTATTGTCATTATCAGAGTATTTTATAAAATCATATCATACAGAAAAAAGTATTTTTCTTCCTTATTTTCTTTATCTTTCAATTTATATGTTAATTTTTCCATTATCACACTAGACCATACGTTATCATACCAATTTTTCTTATATGCCCCTTCTAGATGTTTCCAATATTTTGCTATTATTAATCTAGCCACCATTCATAAAAAAATTAATAGTCCTTTGCATTTCAGATTTATATTGTTTTTTATATATATACTACTAAAATGTGTCTATAAGCTTTAACTGGGCATCACAGAGCAACAGTTTTTGAACCAAGGTACCCTAAATGGGCTGGCTTACAGAATGCACCCAAAATCTGACAACCCAGACTCTTGTGGGATTCAAATTTGGCAAATTTGTGGTTGCTTCAGTGCTCTGCACCACCACCAAGAGATTCAATACACTTGTCTCACACTGGCCATCAAGAGGCTGAGTAAACCAATCCCCCCTCTGATCACTGGAGATCAAGTAGCGTGGTCCCACCCTAGCTCTCTAGAGGTTGGGTAGATTGGTCCCACCATTAGCTGCCAAAGGACAATCAGCTGCAGTCAAACCAGCAGGAAGTCAGAAATTGGAAGTTGCTCCTGCTCCCGCTTTTTTTTTGGGGTGGTGGTGGTGGTCATTCTGTTTCTCTGTTTAGGCAAGGAAATATCTCTGAAATGATGACGCAGTAGGTCACAGGTTCCCTGTTCACGATGGTAGAAGGCAAACATGGTTTCTCTATTCTTTAATTAATAAATAAAGCAATTTCCTGAAATATCACATTCTAAAATTTCCTAACTTTTGACTTGTAATGGAATGTTCTGCTAATGTAGCCTTACAATAATGTTCATTTTACTGTGTTTCCTATCTGTTTTATCTGAGCAGTCTGATATCAATCTTGCAAATCTGAAAGCACAAACTTCCTGCCTGTTTTTAACTACTTGTGTTTACTACAGGTATTTCTCTGACCATTAAGTGACCTGCAAGCTCCTGCCTTTCTGTCTGACTCTCTTGTTATTAATAATATTGTATTACCAATCTCTTGACAATAAATTTTACATGTAAATTGACCCTCTAATTATTTATTCTTCTTGCTGCATAGGAGAAGAAACTTTAAATAATATTCTGTTTTCTGTAATCTTGCTTTTTCTACATAGTTTTCCCATTTAAATTTGCGTCAACTTTTCAGATGTGGGCCTTCATTCTTCACATTTTTTAATCTTGACTTTTTCTTATTTTCACTGCTGGAGATTATGAACAAGTGTGTTTTATTCATGTATACAAAATAGTAGCCAGGTTTGTATCATCTATTGATGACAATAAATTTTAATGCAGATGGTTCTCAAAATAGCTTTCTCTTTATATAAAGGAAGATAAAATACAATGTCCAATAAATAATATAATAAAATAAAATACTGTCATGCTGAGTATCACAAATACTAAAAAAAAATGCTTCGCTTTTGAAGTTGACAATGACTGCTATCTTTTCCTTAATATTTCCACAGAATGAAGCAAATGCCTGATGCACATCACCATTTTAAAAAAGATATAAACAAAACTAACTATATTGATGAAATGAAAACACAACTTTTCGGTCTATATTTTATTATTCCATTACTGTTTCTTTTTACAATTTTATTTTCATCCATGATTGAAAACATTTTAAACCTCACAATCAAAGCCAAGTTCCATTTCTGAATGAACAATGTAAACAAGATACAAAAATAAAAGCAGTCAGCCAGTCAATATTATCAACAAGGAACTATATTCTTTGAAATAAGAATGCGAGGTAGCTGCTCATATTTGTGGAGTTGAGTTTTCTTGCTGGTTTCATTTGTATACCTAGCAACAGACTACCAGAAAGTTAACAAACAGTGATATTTTGATACTGTACCAAAGATGCTTTTCCAAAAGGCGATTGGACTTTCTTGGGGGTTTTTTCTTTGAAAATGTTTCGCTTCTCATCCAAGAAGCTCACTCCCCATCATTCAGTCAGAACTGTAGAAGCAAAATGTTTTTAAGGGGGAAATCCACCCACCCCCCAAAAAAAGTCCAGTTGCCTTTTGGAAAATGACCTTTGGGACAACCATGACCTGGATGATTGAGAATCTCCACAGACATATTACAAAGCTGTTGTGTTTATTTTCAGTAGACTCTTGACTCAGATTAATTTCACTTAGAGATTTCAATCCCTGGAACACTGAAGGGAGATAGAAGTATGAAAAGAGGCACCCTGAAATAAGAGCTAAAATAAACCAAGTCTGAATTAGAAATGGGAAGCCCATAGCCCTGTTTAGGTGTTATCCAATTCTCCTTTTTAATGCTACATACAATGTAGTGGGCAAGGCATATTGCTGACTATTGCCAGGACAAGACTGAGAAGATGTCTTTCATTGTACCTGCAAGCATATCCTGTTGCCAACAAAATGCATCTTCCTGTGTAGAATGGATGTGGGTTGATGAGGGCCTGCAACTACAGCCTTGCAACAGGCATCATGATTGCCATCAATAGTTTAACATGCAAATTGGAATAAGAATGCCTGAAATTTCCAAAGTTCAATATTAATGTGGATGCTTGACTAGCACTATCAAACTTAGCCTATCTCAGTGTTTCTCAACCTTAGCAACTTTAAGATGTGTGGACCAACTCGTAGAATTCCTTGTAAATGGTGAATTCTGGGAGCTGAAGTCTACATATCTTAAAGGAGGTAAGATTAAGAAACACTGGCCTACCCCAAAGAATTATCCGTTAGGATATCCCCACCTAGTGGAACTGCACTTACCTATTTTCAAATGGTTCCTTGAAAAGCAAATGGTGTGCAATGCGCAAAATGGTAAAGCAATCAGATGCGTCTTTCCTACAATTTTCAGGAGGAAAGACTCATGGCCTAGGCCTTTTCTGTGCTTAAATGACTTTTCTTTGTAGCAATTTTTTTGAGCCTAGAGAAAGCAATGCTATGTCAGATTCTGCCCATGGTTGTTGTTTTTTTAGATTACATTTTTAAAACATTCAAAATGTATATACGGTATTTTTCATATCATTCTATTTCTCAACAATAATAAAATACTGCTTTGATTGAGATACTGGGGAAGACTAAGGCGATCAATAATTTAGGTTATTGTTTCTACACTGAACTGAAATGTTTAAATGGCTGCATTTTATTCAGGGTGAGACTGCATATTTTTGCATTTTATTTTTATATGTACTCATTGCAGATGATGTTATTATGAAACACTACATAGTCATGCTTTTAAAAAGTAACCTATACACAATCATTTTTACTAGTCAATTTCACGGAAGAATGATTTCTTACAATTTCCAGAACACCAAAACAACTACCAATATTTTCTATCTAACACTTTCATATCTGTTACTCAGCAACAAGATCATAGTTTACTAGGATAATTTTTTCACAGGTAGTGGTTTCTAGTAAGCGGTGGGAATTTTTATTCCCAACTGCAGACAGTGCTGTAGTGCAGTTTTCAAAAAGTTCTAAGAATACTCATGTAAGCAATGTCCCCAATTGGTAACAGACAGTTATTAAATATTTTTTCTTGTGTGAACTTTCAAATTGCTGGCATAGCAAAATGAATTCTGCCTTTTCTAAAAGGAAGAAGAAAAAAGTGTTGGTTCTGCCCACATAAGGTGTATGATTATGAAATTACAGAAAAAATTAAAGGAAGTACAGACAGAAATTTGAAAGACTTCTCTACTAAATACATGTTTATCGGAGGTTAAATACATTAAAATGCACAAATGGAAGTGAGCTCCACTTTCAATCTTATTTATACTTTGCCAATTACTTGTAT
>JANHFL010004965.1:0-10228 GCA_032468155.1 Oxyrhabdium leporinum
AACGTGCTGAAGCTGACCAGGCTGTTTGCTATTTGCTGCAAGGATGCTAGCCAGATGAATACCAATGGATGCTGGTAGGCAGAGGCAGAATTTTTTTCCCTTTGTTTTCTTTCCCAAAAACTAATGTAGGTCTTATACTCCAGAGCGTCTTATACTCTGAAAAATACGGTAAATAGTTTTTTTCTGCTGAACAAGTATTCATCCATTCATCCATTTTACATTGCTGCTCACCACAAAGCAGTGATTCTTGGTGACATCAAAGAAGTTGAAACAAAACAATAACATTGAACAACCAATAATATAAGTTTAGGGTCAAGAAAACTCATTCTCAATTTACCATGCAAAAAGCAGCAATAAAAAACAATAAGAGTTCATTTGCGAACCCAACTCTGATCCCAGAGGAAACACTCAGGGTTTGAGGGCTTTATGAAAGGCTAAGTGGGAGGGAGAGCCATTTGAGTCTCCAGGGGAATGAACTTGTACAGGTACTGTGATTTGCCTGGATTCAAAAAGATGATATTGCTAGATATTGCAGAGATCTGGTAGCATGAGCAGAAACAATTGGAAACAGTTTATAGGGCATACTTAGTCACAAAGCAGTTCTGTTAAATAAGCATATCATGAAATGTCATAAACTGTCCACATTGCCACATTCTGGACCAGCTTCAGTTTCTGAATGCTCTTAAGGAGCAACCCCATGTAAAATACTAATCTAGAGGTGTCAAACTGGCAGCCTGAGGGCAGATGCGTCACGCGCAGGCCATGCCCACCCTGGCTCGGTAAAGGCAAAAAAGTCCCGATACATCCCGATAAGTCACGTGATGCGATCAAGTTTGACACCTGTGCCGTAATCCAAATGAGAGGTGGCTAAGATATTAGTCACCATAAACAAGGCCATGATCTACACTTGTTCTTTGAGTAGGACTCATGATTCAAGAGACCTCCTGTCCCATTCAAAGTTAAAGATAGAAAACCTTTGGATCTGGTGTCCTCAAAACACACAGCTGTTTAATCCTATCAGGGTGGACTAATGCCTTTTCTCCCCCATCCAAACCCCCACAGAGACTGGAAAGAATCTCAAAAGCATTGCTTGGTCGGGCCAAGATAGAGATTACCCCATGCCAGCTGATAACCTTACCTAGGAAATTGGTGATGAGACCTGTTGTCTTCTTTCTGTCTTTGATTTTGACCGAACCACACTGAAGGACAATTCTTACGTCCAAGAAAGCTTCTGGATATTAATAGAAAACATAAGTACTATCTAATAACCCATACGTTGGAAGGGTGAGTATGGTTCTGCATGAGCCTGAAGAAAGAGGCATCTGCATTAATAAGCTACTCTTAAAAGTCTAATAATTTGGAACCCTGAAAAAAAGTTGTATCAGCTTAATGAATAGCAGAGCATTACTTTGTTGTCGTAAGGTCTAAAGCAATTCTTCAAAATTATTTTTGAAATATGAGTAGAGTTGTTAGCACATCTATACTGTCTGAGGAATTGCTTAAGACCTTGCAAGAGCAAAAGTGGTATCAGTCCTTTAAGGTAGACAAGCAAACCAAAAATCACATAGGCCAATATTACTTTTATTGTAAACTTATAGTATCAGAATCTTGCAAATCGGAAAGGAAAAGGCTCATCTAAATATTTTATGCATATTACATTCCTGTTCCAGACTCCTTTTATCTGATTGTTGCTTTTGCAGTGCTTCTTCCTCTATTATGAAAGTACCTTGTTGGAAAAAAATATCAATACATTATCTCTTTGTCTTTGCAAATTTGCAGTGGACTATCAATCAAAAGGAATGCATAAATGCTACTTATACCATTAGATATCATCAGGATAATGGTGATAATGATGATCACACAGACAAGTAAATATATATACAGTAGTATGTGCTAACAAAACTCTACGCCTATTTCAAAAATAATTTGGAAGAATTGCTTGAGACGTTACGAGAGCAAAGTAATGCTCTGCTATTCATTAAGCAGACTTATCCTTTTTTGGCGGGGTTCCAAATTATTAGACTTTTAAGAGTAGATTAACACAGCTGCCTCTTTCTTCAGGCTAATGCAGAACCATACCCACCCTTACTGATAGGCCGGTAGCAATTTATTTTCTTTCCATTTTCAGCGTTCCTGGTTTTGCACACTCTTTTTTTGTTCAGCATGGAGCATTGAACAGCTCATGGTGTTCTCTGGTGTTGCCCATGTTTGGTAACAACAGGAGGACCACAGGGGCTTTGAACTGTTCTTGAGGAACTGGAAAGCCAAAACATGATGTGGAATGCTCTTAGCTGACTGATAGCAGCTGTTCTCGGAATGATGTACAATCATACTGGTTTCAAAAAACACAGTAAAGCAGGATAGAAATTAAACAATCAGCTGACAGCTGATACACAGCAGAAATTAAAACAGAGAAATGATTAACAGATCATACAATAGTACTAAGATTAAAAATAACACAAGTTAAAAATTAAAGCCATTATTGCTGATATACCATAACACAAAATATTATTTGCATTGCTCTGCACACTGAGGCATCTGAAAGAAGTAATAAACTGAAAGGTTATTTTCCTCTACCACTAGATGCTGCTCCTGCTGCATTATGAATTAGCTTACACAATTTTGTCCACTCAGCTTATTATATAATTCAATTGCATAACTTTTCTGGAGAAGAAGGATCTTTATTATAGCTCACCTCCTCCCAAATCTGTAAGCTTTGCTCTCCAAGCCTAATAATATATTCAGCTCTATTTGCACGTATAAATATTTCCATACTTATCCTTTTTCAAGGGTCAAAACAGTTCAGGCCTATCTTGCTATAAAATATACAGAACAGTGATTTATTTTGAACCTGGTACAGTAAAAAAATGGATTAGATTGATTTGGCTACAATATCTATTGAAAATATGCTTTAGTTTTTAAGCACAGGTAGTCTTTGACTTACAACCACAATTGAGCCCAAAATTTCTGTTGTTAAGTAAGACATTTGTTAAGTGAGTTTTGCCCGATTTTACAACCTTTCCTGCCTCAATTGTTAAGTGAATCACTGAAGTTAATAAGTTAGTAACCCGGTTATTAAGTGAATCTGGCTTCCCCATTGACTTTGCTTGTCAGAAAGTCACAAAAGGTAACCTTGGGACTCAGCAACGGTCATAAGTATGAACCAGTTGCCAAGCATCTGAATTTTTATCACATGATCACGGGGATGCTGCAAAGGTCATCACTGTGAAAAATGGTCATAAGTCACTTTTTTTTTCAGTGCTGTTGTAACTATGAATGGTCACTAAATGACGGTTTTAAGTCGAGAACTACCTGTAATTGGCTTTCATAATCATAAAACACAGTTGGGGGGACGGTTTGAAAGAAGATCTAAGACTTGATAGCACGAAATTTAGTCACTTTTAAATTTGTATCGCTATTGCATTGGCCACACCCATTAAAATGTGTGGTGTGTGTGTGTGTGTGTGTGTGTGTGTGTGTATTTGTCCCTTCCTCAGGCTCTGTACCTTCTTCCCTTGACAAGCCTTCAAATATTGGAAGATTGCTACTGCATTCCCCCTTTGCCTTTGCTACTTTAGGCTAACCATTCTTAGTACTTTTCAGCATCTTTCATATATATTTAAAAATACATATATTTAAGAATTTAGTTGATAACAGTAAAATCTAATAGTAACTAAGCTTTTTTTAAAAAAAGAGAATAGAAAGAAGTAAAAAGTGCAAGAAGAAAAAAAAAAGAAACCGAAAAGAATATAATAAAAAGATATAATAAATATATACAGAAATAATATCATTAATGTTATAATTGCTTGTGTTTTATAGTTTTGATGTGATTTTATGTCTTTTAATTTTTTATTGGGAGCTGCCCAGAGTTGGCTGAAAGATGAGTTGCTATATCAATGTTTTAAATAAATAATACCTTAGAACCAGCTAATCAGTGATCTCCAAAAGCAATTAGAAAGTGAAGCTTGTGAACTGACAGTCCTTTAAAATACCTGCTGTGGTTGCAAACAAAATGGCTAATCCCATCATCTGCCAGCACTCAAACCCACAGAAAACCACTGTCCTGTGGCCTGCTTGTAAGGAGCACTGTCTGGAACTCATATGGGCAATCTCCCTTCCCCTCTTTATCCAGAGAGGTTCCAAAGAATTAGTCTACTCACCAATGCCTTGATCTTTACCAAGGTCATTAACTTCACTTTCATCTAGCTGTCTTCAGGTCACCATACCTCTGCTGGAAGTCCCCCATCCATCACACTCTGTCCTTTTGCCTCAGTCCTCCCTACAAGCTGAGAGATTCCCTTTATGGGTGACATTTGCCAGCAGATTCCCCTCCCCTGCATCAAAGCTGTCGTGAGGCAGCTTCATTTTTGAATGACAACTTCATGACCTGCACTCCCATTACACCTAAGTGAAAGAAAGAAAATAAAGCAAGCTGCTCTCAGAAATTTGGGAAGATTCAGAGGATTCATTTAAGTGAAAATAAATTGGAGATAGTGAGCTCCATTATCATAAATTATAGAAGATGTAGGCAAGTGATAGCTGTCGAAGCTTGCTCTTCCGTGTTATCATTCATTTTGCAATTAATCAGTAAGGGAAATTATTTCAAATTCCTTTCTAATGCAAAAAAGAAAGAGTGTCTCTGTGGGGTTAGACTCTTCTGCTCCTGTGAATGGAGAATAAACATGGTGGAAAGAAGCAAAGATATTTCCAGCCTCTGTGACAGTCTTTGTCAACAACGTACAGCACCGCAACACAAAGCCTTAGTATATAGGACAGGTAGCATCCTTATTCCAGCCCTTTCCTTTAAGATTAATATTTCTGTGATGCACATGGATAATCATCCCATCCTGACAAGAGTGATTCTAAACATTAGAAAACCCTGGAGAGATTTATGTTTCTAATCTGAGATTTGTGTCTACCTTTTCTCATCATTTCTGATTGCTGAAACTCCTCAGCCGTGAACATCTATTCTCTTGCTATCCGTCACTTAAGGTGGATACCTTAGTTTAAAACTAAAACAAAAATGGTTCTCTCAGAATTCCTCATCCTATAATATGTAATGAATTGTGTGTTGGCCCAGAACAAGAAATAAGAATTCCCTGGGGATGGAGGTAAGACAGATTCCTGACCTTATTGTTTTGAAGCCCCAGGCTCACAGAGCACCCCCCCTCCCTCAAAAAAAGCCTTGGGTGTAGGTCCCAGAACTTCTCCATTGGAATATTAAATGTGATAGAAGAGGAAGCATAGGAAGGAAAATCCATCTGGTTCAATTCCAAGCTGTGAGAAACACGCTGGATATAACATGGAGGCTAATTGGAAAGAAAGTTTCTGTTTATTGGTGAACAGGACCAACTCACACACACAGTGTGTAGTTCTGAGTCAGCTGACCAATTGGTTTGGTTTGTACATGGACTTTTCTAATCAGCCTCCATGTTATTTCCAACGTCTTTCTCCCAGCTTGGAACTGAACCAAATGGATTTTCCTTCCTACAGCAGATTATTAAATATTCTAGGATGATTATATTCCCTGTATCTAAATCCTCTTCTACTTTCTGGGATCCAGTTCCTGGGTTCCAAAGATCAAGTGAAATCCTTGGCATCTCCAGTTTGGACTAAGATTCTGGGAATGGAGATGGTCCTTCTACCAAATCTATAGGGCAAGGAGACAAAGGGGAATTGCTAGCTGATTGATGTTGAGCTGAAGAGTTTGTGTCTTTGCTTACTTACATATCTAAAGCTGTGGCTTAAGCATTGGAAGGTATGTACACACCTCAGCGCTACACTCTTCTGTAGAAGATCCCCAAATTTTACTATTCTCTGTCATCCAGTAGACCAAGTTACTAACTTTATAGCTTCTGCCTCTGAGAAAGAACATCATGGCAAGGGAAGAGTTATCTGGCCCTTTTCATTGTTCTGAAAATAAACAGCTTTAAAGGGTTATTTCTCCACTTCCTAACTCCCTTGTGGTGATCTTAACACGAATAGACATTTTTCTTTGATAAATGTACGGGGGCCAGTGTACTCTCCCCATCCCCACCCCCTTGTAGGTCTCTTGGCAATCTTGGGATTGGAGAATAACTCACACCCAACTGTTGTTACTCAGCCAAGAATGCTAGAATGCTAGAAAGGAGAGCCCAACATGGAGAAACTACATATAAATCCTGGATTGTACTTTACGACTTCATTCTGGTCTTGAGAAACTAAAACTTTTCCTTTTGTCCTATTTTTTCCCTTGTTTCTCTTAATTTTTAAAATTAATTTTTAAAGTGTAATAAACAGAGGCTACCCCAGATTTTAAACATGATTTGCTCACTGGAATTTTTATTTCAGAAAAGTGAGGTTAAAATAAAATAAAACAACCTGACTTAGAGCTGGCATTTGGAAGTTCCTCTCACTGTCTGGTTCCACCAAAACCCACCCACCCCCAGCCTTTTCATTCTTAAGAGGGAGCAATGTAGCACATGATAGCGGCTGTATTGGCCATTAACTAAAAAAAAAACACCTTAAACAGTAGTTAATATGTCATACATCTTTCTTAAATCTGGTGGTATCTCCTGCTAGAGTAGAGGAAGGAGAGAAGAGTGATGAGGCGAGCAAGCTTAGAGTCCTTGCATAGCAGAAAGCAACACAGATCTAACCATCCCACCCACCCACACCCTCCCAAATCCCTGAAGCCCTTATCTGACTGTCCCCAAGAGAATGCAGTCAGTCTGGTGAGATACTTGTAAATAGGCAAGCAGCAATAAAGAATCTGATCAGTTCAGGGGGTTGCTCTGGTTCCAGCATTTATATGTAGCTTGGGGGATCCATAAAGAAGCTGTCCCTGATGGACATGCAATGCCAGGAATAATATTTTCATTTTTTTTAAAAAATTACCATTTAACATACAAAGTCTTGAAAGAGGCAATAGTAGGACAGTGACTCACAGTTAATTTAGTAGAAGCAACAGAGGATTGACTCAAGGCCATTGGGAACGGTCCTTTATATTGTTTGGCATAATCAAATTGATTAGGTCTGAGCTCAAACGCTAAGCAAGGCCAGGCCAGTAATGGGTGGAAGATCACAAGACATAAATAAACATTTATTTATTGCATTTGTATCCTGTTGCAATTAGTTCAAGTGACCTCTGCAACTATAACTTTTTTAAAAAAACTATTGTTTTATTCCATGTTACTGCCAAAGAACGATACAGATCTAAGGAATCATGCTGGACTCAGAAAATCTTTTTAAAACATGCAGTGGATCCCCAAATTATCACTAGGCTGAGGAGTCCTTGACATGACAGCTCGTGTACTTGTTGCACAGGGAACTGTAACAAAAAAAATGCAGTTATCTGCTTTCCTCTGAGATTCTGCACCAGTTGGAAATTTAGATGTTAACCAATTTAAGTATCATTCCTGCTGTTTCTTTAAGAAATGTGAGAACATATCTGATCACCATGACAACCATAGGCTGCCCAGTCTGCTTCCACCTAAGAGCCAGGCACTGTGAGTGCAAGATGCTTAAAGTATATACGTACGATTAATAATAATCTTCTTAACTAGAGCATACTCTTCAATTGCTGGTGTCTATTGGAGAAATGCCTGCAGAATATATATAGTATATTTCAGCAGCCTGAACTGAAAGCTGTCAAAGTCATTGGTTCACCTAATATATAGTACCACACCATAGACCCATGGGCACAGTTCACACAATACACTCTGATAAAATTTGGTTGGTTAGTTCATGGTTTTGAAATAACTTGGTGATGTTTGAAGATGCTACTTTCTCCCCTTTCAATACACAAGTCCATGGAGAAGTCCATGGAGATTCTCAGTCATCCAGTTAATGCTTGTCCCAAAGGTGCTTTTCAAAACGCAACTGGACTTTCTTGGGTTGTCGTTTTTGGTTTATTTTCTTGAGGACATTTCACTGGTCATCAAAGTAGCTTCTTCAGAACTGAAGAAGCATCTTGGATGAGAAGTGAAATGTCTTCAAGATAAAAACAAAAAGTCCGCTTGCACTTTTGAAAAGCACCTTTGGGACACACAAGGAGAAGGGACAGGAGAAAGATTTGCATAGCAAGAAGTTGGTAGATTGTAAAACTGGGTTTGGATAGATGGCACACAAATCTTCTGACGTAATAAAAAATATAAAACTTAAAAACTCCAAAAGAACAGAAAATTACAGGAATATTCACAATGGTCTGTTCTGGCAAGCAAAGGCTCTTGAATAAGAAATATCTTTTTCATTTTCAGTCTCCTAAGGAACCATACAGAAGTTTAATTCTTCGTTCCAAATTTTATTCTTGGTGTTGCAAGTTAAGGGGATCTCTAACTTGAAATACTAAAGATAAAATTGGGAACTAGAGATTAACCTTATTATGGATCCACCCTAAAAAAAACACAGAGCATTCAGATGGCTGCTATGCTGCCATCTGACTGGGGACATAATTGTTTGTTACTTCTTATTCACTTTCTAGATTTTGAGAGAAGGAAATGTGAGGTTATAAGAAAGCAATCTGCCTAAACCTACTTGGCAAAAAATGGGTTTTCATTAAACAAAAGGCTTCAGGTATCTTACAAGTTATTATATGATAAACATCTATATTTTATATCCGCGTTTCTATTTTGACCAAATGATTATTATAGAAAATCCATAGCCTATAACTATTATGGATATATTTTAAGAATATTTTTCTATCCATCACTCCTGATTTAAAGGATGCCAATTCCTGTTTTTAGCCCTTTCTCCCAAAATGTTGTCTCTTTAGGGCCACAAGAAAATATTTTTTTTCCAGTGTTGTGATTATCTAAACCATGATCTGAAAGGAATGCTTCAGAATATTCATAAAGTGATTATTACACCTTTTAAAGCAACTGCCTCTTTTTTTTATTCTCTATGAAACTGAAAACAGATGCAACTGTTCTAAGAAGTTACATTAAGAAGAAGAAGAAGAATAGAAGAATATTCTTTATTGGCCAAGCGTGATTGGACACTCAAGGAATTTGTCTCCTATGCATAAGCTCTCAGTGTACATACAAACAACAAAGTGATAAATCATAAGATACAAACAACGAAGTGATAAATCGTAAGATACCAATAGGAGAAGGTAGTAGAAAAAGAGAGAAGGATAATAGTAATAAAGCTTACAACATGGGTAAATATCCTTAGACATAAGATAGTACTGTGGTGATTAGATGTTCAGCAGAGTGAGGGCAAAGAAAAAACTGTCTCTGTGTAAGGTTTTTTAGTCATGCAATGCTCTATAGTGGTGTCCTGAGGGGAGGAGTTAAAACTGTTTATGTCCAGAATGTGAGGAATCTATAGCTATTTTCTCAGCCCTCTTTCTGGTTCGGGCAGTATAAAGATCCTCAATGGAAGGCACACAGCTTTCATAAGTCATTTTATTAAAGTAGCTATACTTTTGTCAGGTTTGTAAAAAGAATTCCCACAAATAGAACACTTGGGTTGGTGAGAGTAACTTTCTGTATCTCAAGTGTGAATTTCCAATAATATTTTTACTTCAAACAATTATGCAGAATCTGCAGAAATAAGAAGGTAATATTTTTTGTCCAGCTAATGTTGATAATTTGGGTGATATATTATAATCCAGACAGCTTTTGTAGGATGAATTAAAGTTAACAGCTCTTTTTAAAAAGAGAGAGAGAGAATTTGCTTGACTGCATGCTGTCTCTCTCTGCTGATGGTGGTCTAATGTTTATTATAACATTTGCAAGAGCTATTCTAAGGCAGGTGTATAGTTGATAACACCTGAAATCTAATGTAACAAATTTCCTGTTGAATCCAATGAAAAGCTTATCTAATATATTATCCTGTTTCATGCAGTTATTACCGTGCGATGCAGGTCTGTTCCCCTTTTATATCAGGCAATAAAACAATTGTAATGGGCAGGAACTGAAGGTACAGAGTACATTTACTCACAGTCACCTAGGCAGCAGGATAGAGGGAGCCAGGAAAGGAGCATAGGGGACCCCCAAAAGAGGCTTGCCAAGATACACTCAAGCACTATGGGCAGCCTCCTGAAGATACTTGGGAGAGCAACAGGTATCTTCATAAATGTCTTAGATGAGGAAATAGAAGGGGAACTCACCAAATTTGCAGATGACACTAAGCTGGGAGGAATAATCAACACCCCAGAAGACAAGCTTAGGAGCCAAACTTGACAGACTTGAACAATGGGCCCTATCTAACAACATGAAATTTAATGTGGACAAAAGCAAGATTT